>JBBMKF010445885.1:0-13066 GCA_037834155.1 Curcuma caesia | reverse complement strand
TTTAAGTAAATTTCTAACTAATTAATAAATTTTTTATAATATTTTTAAAATTTTAATTGATTGAAAATCAATTTAATCGATATTTTATCAGTTCGATTTATTCAGTTTTTTATTTGAAAATTTGATCGATATTAATTTAAAAAAATTCAATTAAGTTTAGTTCAATTTTGAGTATTTCGGTTCTCTAATATAAACTATTAATAGACTATACAATCAATTAAAAATATTATCAATGTAATTTTAATTTGGGTGATTGTAGTCAAATGTTGCTGTGTGACCAATTTTATAAATCGGAAAATAAAGATGGCGATCCAACTTAACCATTAACATTCTCGAATTTACTATTCATTTGAAGAAAAAAAATCTTATAAATTTATCACAGTTGAGTTTTAAATTCAACTATCATTGACAAAGTTAACCAACTCATTAAAGTATTAGAATCACACTAGTATCGTCTCCGGGGCAATTGTGCAACAGTAGGACATCCGGGTTGTAACTTAGAGACTCGCGATTCGATCTCAGCTACGGCGTATTTGTAGGAATTTTTCTCCAAATGAGAAACGCAATTAAAGGATGCTGGACATCTGGATTGGTCGTCGTATGTGCTTCCCGATTTACCTCCAGAGATGTGGCTACTGAAATTATCAATTTTTTTTTAATCGCACTAGTGTCGATTTAGAGTGAATTAAATTATCTACAATAAATTTGACATTTTCAAAGAAAAGCTAGAACCAAGCCGAACCGGCCAGACCGATTGCCCGGGGCGGTGGTCGAAGACGGTAGGATCCTCTGCAACCCGTATCTATAAGAATCTCCATCAAATTCTCTTGACCATGCTACTAGCCGTCCATCTGCCAGCACATCGGCCAATGATTGGAAACGGAAAGGCCCTGGCTGTTCTACTGATTGGAGAGGATCCACGGATACGTTGAATGAGAAAAGCCCAAAAGGCAATGGAGGAAAACGACCTTCATCGCGTCTTACGTAGATCCCAAGTTGTCGCACACGCTTTACACGACGATACCTCACACCCACCCGCCGGGGCCCACAGTGGGACCCTGATCGCATTGAATAAGAAGTCTTGTTGGTGAGTGAGTGCGGAGGTTCCAGGCGACGACACGTCCGCCAGACAAACAGGCTAGCGAAGGGTATTTTGGTAAAACTGATGGCCACGTAAATAAATTTAATATCGTATTAAATAAAATAAATAAATAAATAAATAAATGCGGTTGGATGAAGTAAATCCGCCGTCGATGATGGCCGTCTCCTTCTAAGCTTCCGCACTGCACCCGCACCCACCCGTTTCCATCTCGGCGGCTCGACGCCTGATCTTTTCTTCTCTGGGGGTCTCCTTCTCCGAACGTTCACTCTTTTGTCTCTATCGATGTATGCGGATGTGGCGCATCTACTACTTGGAGCCCTAGCTGGTGATCATCCAGGAAGTTTCGCGCGATCAGCCCTCGCTATTTAACGGCTTTGGTAGTTATTCTTTCGGTACCTTGTCAGTGGATCTGGCGCTTTGTGTCTCGATTATGGCGGAGGATATGGGATATCGAGGAAAGTTTGGATTTTGGTGAATAATTTGTCGGGGACGATTGATGGCGGGCGCCAAACGAGGTGAAGTAAATACATCTTTCGGTGAGAGGTTTTCTCTGCTTGCTTGTTTTTGTAACTTTTTCCTCTTCTTTCGTATGCTCGTTGAGATTTTTTTTGTTGACTTGATTTTGGTGTTATTCTGATGCTAGATGTCTCCTTGTGCGAAAAAGTGATTTTTTTGACACAGTTATATAATTTTCGTTTCTTCAATTCATTGGATGACGGTTGTTTCTTTTTTCTTTCTTCTTTTTGTTGTTTGTCTTCTGTTCTGTTACCTTGGGATGAGATCGATGTGTGCAGTGCAGTTGCACAAATGAAGTACGTGTGAAAAGGCATAGGAAATGAAGAATTTACTGTCCCGTGAATTATATTCTTTTTTGATTTTGATGAATCAATTTTAATTATTATTATGGTTTTTGGAACTTTATATCCTTTTTTGATAAGTGGTGCATCCTCCACTAGTAATGCAGAGAAGGGTTAGATCCAATGCTTCATTAAATTTATACAAGAGTGTATGTGATTGACACACTGTCTCTAATGTGATTTTTCCGAAAACGAATAAAAGTCACAATCATGCTAGCATATGTTAATCTACTAAAGGGTGAACTCACCCTTCTCTGCATTACTAGTGGAGGATGCACCACTTATCAAAAAAAGATCTAAAGTTCCAAAAACCATAATAATAATTATAATTGATTCATCAAAATCAAAAAAGGATAAAATTCACGGGACAGTAAATTCTTCATTTCCTATGCCTTTTCACATGTACTTCAAACTTTTAGTAATTATTTGACAGATATGTCCAAAACTTTTGATTGTAACAACTTTATACATAAACTTTCAAAATCATAATTATTGTATATAATGTTTATTTAGTAATTGCTCAGATTGTACTTAACTGACCCAATCAACATGCCACATCAGTTACCATATTTTTCACTTGCTATTGAATCTCTAAATCCTACTTGTTAAATACTTACCATAAGCGGACTGTATATTCCAATCCAGATGTTTTTGGCATATGCAATATGGACATGAAAGTTGGGAGTTTTTTCATTTTTATTAATAAGCCGATGTTATTAAATGCACTAAAATGAAGCAAGGCACGATGAATCATGCATTGCTTGGGTGAACACTTGGTACTTTTGGTGCTTGCATAGCTGAAATATAATATGTTAACTAGCAATGCCAAAAAAAAAAGAGCTCATGCTGTAGTTCGATGAATCTTTAAGAGATTAAAATGTATTCAAAGCAACCAATTATCTTTCAATTTTTCATTAAATCATGTAGTTTAAATCTTCTTTTTGGAAATGGCATTGTTAGAAACATGGTTTGTTTAACCAACACTAACCTCTCTCTACTCATTTTCATCATATGTTTCTCTTCTATCCTCTTGCTGATGACACTACACTTAGTATAATAACCTCACAAAAGTAAATATATGTGGTAATATTTCTTTTCAACGAAAATGGTGGTCAAAAAGTTAGTTTGCTATAATAATTCAACCTACTTTTGAATCAGTACTTCTTTGCCCTCTTTTTAAGTAATCGGCTATTTCCATCAAAAGAGTAAAGATTTGAATGTGTTATATAGTTATCAAATATAGTGTCTACCTAATGCCTCAGGCAGTGCGATACCTCAGCTTATCTGCTTGACATGTTCATTGCATTTGAAATCTGTCCAAAAAATAAGATGGACAGTAGGAACATGTGTCTCATGGTGAGATAACTACTATTCTATTCCTTTAATTAGTTTCCTAAGCTGATATGATATGAGCCTCATGCCGAATTAGAATAAAACGTACTTAGGGTAAAACATAATGTTCTAAAAGATGGATATTGCATTTTCCTTTAAGTTGTGCCATGACATTTTTCTTGACACACCTGACTTGCTGTTTTGTTACATACCAGAGACAGCTAGAATGCATTTCATCATTTGATAAAGCTTATATTGACACAAACCACATTGCTGGTTAGAATAATTTTTATGTATTAAATATAAAACATAATATTTTAAAAGATGCATCTTGTATTTTCCTTTAATTTGTGCCAAGCACTAAAGGATTATTTGATGATTCCCCTGACATGATTTGCTGTTTTCCTACACACAAAGAACTGCATAAATTGGCTAAATGATGTGTTGGTTATGGGATTAGACTACTATGATATAATGTCTTTCCATCTTGTGATACCTTGTCCGTCTGTCTCTTCACTCTGCAGTCATGCACTGCTCGGTAACTTTTTTTTACAGCTAATTGATTTCAGTACCAATTATATGTTTTCTTTCGCAAAGGAATAGTTAGCTCTGGCTTGCTCTGAGTCCCTAAGTTCAATTTTGCTATTCTTTGAAACACAATATCATAGTAAACATGTCATGCAATATATGCAAGTATTTCATATCGGTATAACATAAGTACCACCAGCCTGCCTAATGTGGGATACAATACAATACTACAGCAACTTATGGCAGTGGCTTAACTATTTTTCTCCTCATAACAAAAAACATCCTGAGTGGGACTTCAGTGTGTTTGTCATTTTAATTTCTTGAGCATTCTCTTGTTCAACTTATTTTACTCACCTTCCTTTTGTTAAAGAAATACATCACTTTCCTCCTCCTGTAAGTGCTTGATCTTTATTACGCTTCTCTTATGAGGATTTTTTTTTAATGAATACGCAGATATTGAACAATTGCTTGTGGAAGCACAACATCGATGGTTACGCCCTGCTGAAATTTGTGAATTACTTCAAAACTATAAGAAATTTCGTATTGCACCAGAACCGCCAAATAAACCTCCCAGTATGAAAACTATGTAAATTTTTAATATCTCGCTTATTCCTCATAATCGTACTTATTGATTGATATTTTATGCTTATAATGTGTTTCATCTGTGAGCCAAAATATGAATCTTGAGTAGTTTAAGTCAGTATGTTTCTAACAATATTTTTCGAATTTGCTTATCATGCTTATCCCTAATCTTTTTTTCTAATTTTTATTTTGAATTTTGAATATCTTGCTTCCAATTTTGATTTTCAATCATTGTTAGCAATCTGCGATTTTGTAGAGATGGATAAAGTGAGATTGGGATGGCAATGTATACCTAGTAATTGGGTATCAAGTACTCGACTTTTTAAAGTCAGATTCCAGATTTGCTTATCGTGCTTACCCTAATTTTGAATTTCAAATAGTCTGTTGACATGTCTAACTTGCTCCAAATTTACTTCATGTCTACTAGTCATGAAATATATTTTTAATTCATAAAGCAATGAGACAGGGATGACAATGGATACCTGACACGTATAAGTTGGGTTCAAATAGCTAATTATGTTTAATAGTTGGGTTAGGGTGTCATCATTGGGTATCCCTAAAATCATGGATACCTGCATTTTTACTCATACAAGTTGGATACCCATTATCATGTAAGTAGCAGTAACTGGTTTTGGGTAGTGGTTTATTAATTAGATTTGAGTTTGGTAGTATCTAAAAATATGGGTACCCAAACTATTGCCATCTCTAAAGTGAGATTGAGGTTATATAGATAGTGTAATTAGATTAAATTCAAAGATTGAATTATGGAAAAACTTCAGTTATATGAAACGCAGTTTTATTGATAAAATATGAGTTTTAAATATCTTGGAGCTAATATTCAACAAGAAAGAAAGGGAGATGATTGGAGGATTGTGTGATCATTGCATACCTCTTAGGATAAAAGAAAATTTTCATAACACAGTGGTAGAACTTGCTCATATCCAACGAGAAAGAAAGGAAGAGAACCTCTTGGAGGATTATGTGATCATTGCATATCTCAGGATAAAAGAAAATTTTCATAACACGGTGGTACAACTTGCTATGCCTGTTGAATTTGAGTGTTATACTGTGAGGAAGCAATACATATAATATAGCACAAATGAGACTGTTAATATGAAAGTGTGGAGTTAATAGAATGATAAACGAATAATACTAATATTCCAGAGCAATTAAGTTTGGCTCAAATAGATTATCAAAAAGAGAGGTGAGCAATACATTTTATAGCCAAAACAGTTGAATCTTGGAAACAAAAGACAACTGTAGTTAAGATGATAAAAAAATGAAATGATTAATTTAGATACTATAATATAACCTTTGATATACGTCGATGGATAAAATTCATATAGCTGACCCAAAATAAGCAGGACAAACATGTGGAGTTTTGAATGTGATCAAACTCTTTTGCAAGAGCATGTTTGTTTATCAACTTGGAGTTGAGTAGGTCACCAAGTCCAAACCACATTAAACGTTGCAGTTTGCATGGTTTTGTTGTTGTGCTTGTTGATTTATTTGTTCTATTATATTTTTAATCTACTTGCTTTCATGGATGTTAATGTTATTAGTTAACTCAAAGACTAATATGTTTGCTCGGTTTAGCATACTCCAAATATTGCAGAATTGTGATTTTTTCTTCTCATTAGGTGGATCCCTATTCCTATTTGATAGAAAAGTATCAAGGTACTTCAGGAAGGATGGCCATAACTGGAGAAAGAAAAAGGATGGAAAGACTGTGAAAGAGGCTCATGAGAGACTAAAAGTAGGTGAAATTTGTAACTGTGTGCTTCCATGATTTTTTAGATACCGTATCTTGTAAACCTTGCTTTTGATTTTAATCTAAATAGAATCACCTCCTGAACACTTTCAAGGAAAATTGCCTTGTGCACCTGATATCCATGAGTAACACATGGTGTTTTTGTGTCCCTTTGTTATTTAGTTTTGCCTTGCTTCATTGGAGGCCAAATGTAGCTTTTCAATTATGTTTTTGATATAATATAGCCATGATATGGATGCATCCACATACTAAGAAGTATGCTTAAGAGTTTCATTTACTTTCTGAAGTAAATTCCTTTCTATTTATTAAGTTCGTAGTGGATTTAAGTCAATTAGATGTCTAATAGATGCAAACTTAGGTTATATCTGAATTTTCCAAAGTTTGACTTTAAATTTAACTAAACTGAACTTGCTGATTCCAGGTTGGCAGTGTTGATATGCTTCATTGCTATTATGCTCATGGCGAAGAGAATGAAAAATTTCAAAGACGCAGTTATTGGATGTTGGAGGAGTATGTATTAGATATGCTTTTTGTACTATCTAGATAATAGATAGTTTTCTGGTTAGTTTCAAGCATATCTAGATAATTGTTATTTATCATTTTTTTTTTTACATTTTCTTGTGTTGATGTGTATAAGGCATCTTTTCAAAAAACAATTCGTGAGTTCTGTTGGAAGTGTCAAAAGTCATCCAAATTTTGTCACAAAAATCAATTTTCAAAGGCTGGGCTTTTCCAAGTTTATGAAAAAAAACATGTATTATATCTTTGTTTTTAAACTCGTACTATGTCTTATTTCGAAATTTTGAATATACTTTCTTATGAGTCATCATTGTATAAGCTACTATGTATTATGTTATTAAAAAAAAAAGCTATGCATGATGTCAACTAATATGGAGATAGAAACCTTTTCTGTTGTTTTCTATTCTGTTGAACTGCAAAGTGTACACAAACTCTCTCAGTTAACCATAGACATTGAATCTTCAGTGCCGGAATTCTGAATAGATCAAAATCCTTGCACTGTTATTGTTAAATTAGTAGCTAACTTCTGACTATTAAGTTTGCTTTAATTGTTTTTGGATTAATCTTTGTGTAGCCTTGAATCCCTTAACTATTGTTATTTTTTCCACATGAACTTTTATTCTCATTATTTATATTTTCTGTAAATCTTAATCTGCACCAGATATTTATTGATTTATCTCCTGTTGCAGGGATCTAATGCACATTGTCCTCGTCCATTATCGTGAAGTCAAGGTTGCTATTCACTTTCCTATACAAATACTTGCATTCTCATTAGAGATTCCTTTATCCATCTTGCTTATTTCCATCTGACAGTTACATAACATTTAGGGGTTTTTTTGTCCCTATGTTAAAATTGACATAAACTATGTCTTGCGATCGTTGATAAACTTTGATTTCATTGACTTACATTATTAGGCTTGTTCTCATATTCTCTTGTGTAATCTACTAAGAAAATGAAATGGAAAGACTATTGACTAAGAAGTTAAAGCAAATTGCTAGACATTTGCAATCATCTTTAGCCATAGTCGAGCTATTACTCTTTAATTCAATAGACTTTCTGATTGGTATAGGCTTATACTCGATTGTAAAACAAGTTAAGTGGAAGAGAATTGTAGAATTAGAATGAATTGATGTCGGCATGCTTTGAAGCATGACGGCATGTCATTCCGGTTGAAAACTGAAACTTCAGTACAGATCGATACTTTAAACCTTGATTAATAAACTTTTGCTGGAGATGCAGTGAGTGCCAATCATTTTGGGCCAGATTGGAAGTAGTACGCGTCGAACTTAAAGTTTATTATTTTTTACATTCAGTCGATGCATGTTTTTTTAGATGTAATTGCTCATCAATGACTATAACCATAAATTCACGACCATTTAATTGAAATATATTTCAGGATAAACCAAGTTTCAGCCGCACAACAAGTCTCAGTCGTGCACGAGAAGTAGAAGAGGTTAAGCAAGTTACCCAAATGTGCAAAGTTTCCACTCCTAATTCTACCATGAGCCAGAGCCAGCCGCATTCACAGACGATGGGCGCTGATAGCCCCGTTAGTTCCCACACATCGGAATATGAAGATGCCGAATCAGGTGCCGCCGCACTTGCTACACGCATTATTTGTTATGCATCACCTGAAAGTATCAGAATTATCAAGTTCATGCTTTAACATTCAGCTTGCATTGCAGGATATCCAAAGCAAGCTTTGATGCAGCGGATAATTATCAAGCAACTTCCAGATACCACCCTTTCACTGAGATGCGGCGGCATGATGATCGACGAATAATACTATCAACCTTTCGCCCTTGTGTCACCACTCCTAGCAGCATTTTTTTCTTCATGTGGCTTGGATCTCTCAGGGCATTTCCAGGGAATATAAGCAATCTGAGAGTAGTTTAACTTCGAAACAAGATAGAACTACCTAACGAGCCTTGAGGTTATAGTGAGCCCAAAAGCACAGTTTGATACTACAATCAGGGATGACTTTCTGGAGAATTTTACAAGCTTCATGAGATCATGAATGCTGGGTAGTGTTTTGTTTCAGCTAGATTACTCATAGAAAAAGACTGGAATTCTTTTATTTCCTTCCATAGATCTTTGGCTCTTTCAATGTAAACTATCTTTTGTCACTCAATAGGTTTCGAAAGGCATTCTGATTGAGCAATTTGTTCAATTACTTGCTGAAGCCTTTATATTTTAGTAGGAACAAAAGTGTATGTAGGACAGGTACATCTTTGCATACAGAGCTCAAGGCTCTTGTACAGAATTTTTTGAAGTGATTATTTATTGTGAGATTTTAATTTGCTTGGATGGAAATAAATAGGAAAATACTTCGAACAAATTCAAATAAAAGAAGAAAAACATTTCTGATATTATTTTCATAGTTTTATATTTTCAGTGGTTGATAATTTTATTTTATTTTTTAGTTTCCAATGTAATTAAATAGTCTAGATTTTTTTCGAACCGACTAATTTTAGAGTCTATTGGTTTGGTCCCATGGAAGTTTCTCACGGATTATCAGGGTAAATCCGAATAGCATTCGTGTTCTTGGATACTGATGGCCAGACCATCACAATTATCCTATTGCTAAAGCTAGTTATCTTCTATTGGATACTCAATCATGGTCTACAAAGGGATTTATATTTTTCTCAATTTAAGTACTCAATCATGGTTTGATCCATATTTTCCCAATTCAAGTACTCAACTATGATCCGACCTTCGTGTTATTGAACATCAATGGCCAGACTTTCTCCATTGGGTACTAAATCATGGTCCATAAAGAGATTCATATTTTTTCCAATTCAAGTACTAACCCATGATTTGATTTTTTTTTTCCCCCAATTCAAGTTCTCAATCATGACCTCACTCATATGTGTCTATATTTTTCCCATTAAAAGAGTAGGATTAAATATTCGGTTAAAATCAAACTAAACTGAATTAATCGAAAATTAAATAAATCGATTTTTTTTAACCAACCAAATCGACTGAATTTTTTAATAAAAATCGAACAAATCGAATCGATATTTTATCGGTTAATTCAGTTTTCAACTGAATTAATTAAATTTTTTAAATATTAATAAAAATTTTATTAATTAATTAAGGATTTATAAATTTATTTATTTAAAATTTATAAATTACTTTTCTAATTTAATTAATTCGATTTAACTAAATAAGAAATTTTAAAATCGAAACCGAACCGAATTAATCAAATTTTAAAAAAATTAATTAAAATTTTGAAATAACCAAACTGAATTTTTTAATTCAGTCAGTTGAATCAGTTCGATCGATTTATTCTGTTTAACTGAATTTTTACTCACCCTTATCAAAGAGTATAATGTTACACAAATTAAAATTCAACCCGTGATATTCTAGATATCCCCATGTATCTTTACCACTACATCATGCATGCATCGGGAACTAATCTAGATTGCCCTCGAGATATAGCTGAATTGATTATAATAGAACAAACTTACAGAAGAAAGCAAAGATTCAAACCTTGACAAAGCTGAGATACTATCCTCTTCCATCGTCGTCAACTATAATTTTTCGATTTACCTTTTTTGCATAAGAAGGGGACGAATTTAGATTTTTTTTTTTAAAGTTGCATACGGAGGATGAACTCTAAACATTTGTATCCCAAATGATCAAGTTTTCAACAACTTTTCTTAGAAAAATTTCTCCTTTTTATGTTTTTAATTTTGAAGCAATTAAGCATAAAGATTAAATTTTTTGTCTGATCTCTTTTTAGTTGCGTTTTTTTTCCTTTAAAATATTCTGTTTTTTTTCTTTGAAATGTTCTGTTTTATCTCAGTTTAGTTGCATTTTGTTCTCCATGAATTTGGCCGAAATTTTCTCGCTTTTATTTTTATTTATATTTTTATATTTTTATGTATCCTGAATCTTCACTGTGGTTCGATAGAAATCACTTCGCTCGGCGGCGTCCCATCGATGGCGAAGCGATCGCCTCCTGGTGCACCGGCGAGGAAGCGGGCGGCGAAGCGCGGGAAGCCGGCTGGGGTGAAGATTCAGCGCCAGATCGGCGCCTGCTCGTCTCCTCCGCGCCTCGTTGTGGTCGCCGCAGTCGCCGCGGTCGCCGCCGCCTCCTCCTCCGGCAGCAACAGCTACAGCGCCTCCTCGCCGATCGACGTTGAACTCCACCGCAGCACGGCCGAGTCACTTCGATTTCCTCGTCCCCTGGCGGTTTCCAACGCGCCCGGAGTTGAACGGTCGCTGCCGTCGCGTTGCTGCCTGAGCAACTGCAGCGGCGAGGCGGAGGACAGCCTGAGCAGCACGGCGGCGTTCCTGCCGCCTGCTAGTGTGCATGATCCGGCGACGCCTTCTTCAGCCGAAGATGCCGACGATCTGCAACCTGCTCCTGCTGAAGCCTCGCCTCCTGCCGATGATCTGAAACCTGCTTCCTGCACGATCCGGCGACGTCTTCTGCCGAAGATGCCCACGATCTGCAACCTGCTCCGTGGCTGCCGCCTCCTGCTCAAAATGCTGATGAACTGAAACATGCTTCCTGGCTTCATGCATGATGCATCAGCATAGATCGAACAAATTTTTTATGTAATTTTTTCTTTTTCTAAATCTTTACTTCATTAGTGAAAATATATTCATCAGTGTACTAATAGCTCCGGAACATAACTAAGTCCTAATACAATTACGACGGAGTATAGTACAGAAGTGAACAAGAATTCAAATCTCAACGAAATCAAAACGGTCATGAAACTGACAATGTGAGATCGCTAGATGACAGATTCCATCTTTTTACAAAAGTAATATATATAATAAAATGAAACAAAAACAGGGCATTGTTATATATTTGTATCTATTCTTCTGTATCTATCACAACTTCAATCTATTTTGCCAATTAGTTAACCATATTATAAATTAACACATTAACTTGCTCAAGAAATGAAATGTCAAATATCACTGTCAGATTTCCAACAAAATAATCTCTTAGAAAACTGAAACAGATTTAACGAGAAATGTCAAGGATCGCTCTGAGATTTCTAAGTTGACCAGAGTAATAACCAATAGTAGAAAAGTATTCATCGAGAAATGTCAAACCTCGCAATGAAATTTCTAATACTGCTGTTGACCAGAGTGACCACTGACCAACAGTAGGCTGCTGGGAAGAGTATACTACGAGAAGTCCTCATGCCAAACTGCTTGGGAATAGTAGACTTCGAGAAGTCCACATGTAATAAAATAAAATATAATATAAATCAATGGACACTCGTCGTTTGTAAAATCGTGACATGGTACCTCATTTATGCTCCTTGAATGATTTTACCTTAAAAATATTTCTGATCTAACATTGTTATAGCTACTGGTAACTATTACAACGCGAAAAAACAATCGAGTAGCTACTACAATATTTAACCGCTATCAAATAATTACTATAACTTATTTAGGATTAATTTAAATTTTTTTATCCGTGTAAAAACTATCCAATAGCTACTACAATATATATAAGTTATCAAGTAGTTGCTACAACGTGTAGAAATTATTCAATAGCTACTATAACATGTTTAGAGTGAACCTAGAATTTGAAATTTAGGATTTACACTACCAATAGCTACTATTACATATAAAAGTTATCCAATAGCTACCATAACATATTTAGAGTGATTTTAAAATTTAAAGTTTAGATTCTCTAGATAATATTATATCAAAATGTTATTTATCAATTTAGTTAAAATTATTTAAATTTAATCAAAATCACTTTAAAACCGTTGTAAAAGTTATTATATAGCCGCTAAAACCTTAAATCCTCAACTCATCCTAAAGACATAATAGCAGCTATTCGATAATTTCTACACGATGTAAATTCTAAATCTTAAATTTTAAACTCATCCTAAATACGTTGTAGCAATTACTTGATAACTTTTGCACGTTATAGCAGCTTCCAGTAGCTGCTACAATAACACTGAATCCAGAGATATTTTCAAAATAAAATCATTGATGGGATATCCATTTGATTTTCTTTTTTTTTTTTTTAAAGGACACATTTTTGATGTTTCTCTCCTTTTGCTTTTTATCCCAAAAAAAATGGCAGTGGATGATGAACTTCAATAAGCTAAACAACTAAATACCTTCTTTTCCACCATTGCAAAGGAGTCAGCACGCCCCTTATTCTCTGAACTGATCTAATGTGTTTAGTTGTCCAAATTAGAATAAATTCTCCACATGAATCAAATCACTCGATACTGTTCCCCCTTTTGGTTCCAAGGGCAATAACCATCCTTCTCCAAGGGCAGTGAACTAAAAAGAGGGAAGAAACGAAAGAGAAGCAAAACATCATATTACTAAGGTCTTTCATGTTCTATTATGGATCTTCTTTGACTATAGAATTTATCTTCTAGGATGAG
>JBBMKF010445874.1:0-13066 GCA_037834155.1 Curcuma caesia | reverse complement strand
TACAACAATGAGGAACGAAGCGGAATCGACAGAACGAGATCAACCGATCGAGAGGGAACCCTAGAAAAAGACGACGGTGCTGAAGGTAACCGAGCCCTTCGGCGGCAAACATAACATAAATTGCAGTTTCAATTTACTTCGTCATAAATGGTTATAGAGCCGATCATACGGGACACGGATTTCATCTTTTTGCATCTTTTTGCAGAAGAATTACGGTAGAAGATCCAAGGGTTACGCTTCAGAACCAGGTTTCCAATCCTAGTGCAACTTTATTGTCATTTATTTTTATAAAAAAAATCAAAAAATTGGTGTCAAATGTTTTTTTTGTCAAACGACTGTATTAATACTGAAATAAGAATATTTTAAAAATAAATATCTTTTTGAATTTTTTTAATATAAGATATTTTTTTTAACCTAGATTAGATTAGGTATAAAGTGAAATTCGCCGCCCCAAACATCCACACGATCAATTTCACTACCATCTGTAAAGAGGTAAATCGAGAAACTGCAGTTGACATTACAAGAGAGGATATTGTTTTGACTTTGTCGAAATTCGACTTTTATTTACTACAATAAATATGTGATATAATAATCAACTCAACTATACTCCGAAAGCTAATCTACATACTCAACTCTTTTTATCTGACCAATCTTAAAGGTAATTGATATGGTCTCATAAGATTTTCTCATTGACTACCATGATAAGATAGATCGAGAAGCACTTGCAGTTTCTCAATTTTCCTCCTTACATATAGTCGTAGGGGTGATCATGTGGAGTCGTTAGGGTGACGAATTTCACCTTTTATACAAAAAGAGAAGCACAGATTGATCTTGATGGACGATCCAATATTACAAAATATAATATATTCTAATTAAAATTTGAACTCTAATTATGATCGTCTCATTTTTACTATAGTCTTGAGGCTTAGGCATCCCTTAGCGGTAATAAAATAGGGACGTATTGAAATAAATCTAATATATAAATACCGAGATTCAAATGGCAAGCTGGAATAGCTCAGTTGGTTAGAGCGTGTGGCTGTTAACCACAAGGTCGGAGGTTCAAGCCCTCCTTCTAGCGATTTATTTTTTGAAAAAAGAATTCTCAAATGATCTTCAAATATTACTCTACGAATTTATAGGGAATTATCAAAGTTATTGTTCAGAAATGCCTGAAAGAAAAACCAAACATTCATATTCAGAATATTTTCTACCTTGGAATCTTCCTAATTGTAACATTTTTAACAGGCACTTCGTCCTCTGGATGTATCGACAACAAATTCTTTACCTGAAATTGAATGAAGACATGAAAGATAAGTCAAACAAGAATCCTCTTCATACTTCCAATTCAAGAAAAGCACTAGATTGATAGTGGAAAAAAGAAGAATTTACCGCAATCATAATTAATTTAATTAAGACAATACAACAGTCAGATCCTCTTTTAATCTATCGTACAATTCAAAGACTCAGAGCTAAGAATATGAGTTGATGTATTTTCTACACAAACCAGTTAGACAAACATACCAGTATGAGTCCAATTATATTAGTTGGTTTCCCGTGGTATACCGGAACTCTACTATGCCCTGTCTCCATAATTTGATTCATCAAAAGCCTGAAACAAACTTATAACACAAATGATACTGACATAGAAATTTAGCAAACGCCGATATTTCCCATTAAACAATCAATGGAGTGAAATTACCTATCAAGTTTTGCATTGATATCAATTGCAAAAGTTTGAGATATAGGAGTCATGGCATCCTTAGCCTTCTTCTCTGTAAGTTCCAATGCCCCTGCAATGATTGTGGTTTCGTCGCGAGTTAACTCTCCACCTTTTCCAGCCTGATTAGGAAATCAGATGATGCTGTTTAGAAAGTATTTCATAGTCAAAAAGAAGTAAACTACATTGTATTTTACTAGAAGAAAAACAACAATTGAGGTAGATTTGTCTCGTGTTACTAATAGGTTAAACTGACCTCATTTCCATGCAAACTAACAAGAGTTTTCAGTTCAGCTCTACGGAAGAGAGCCACGTGTTCATCTCCTAAGATGAAGTCCAAAAACTATAAATGACAAAGTTTAGTGATTGAAAATAATTAAAAAATTGTAGAAAGAAAAGCCATAAAATAACATTAATAACAGGAGATACTTTGCTAATCGGATATGCCACTGGAAAGCAGATCCACACAAGTAAACGAACTACTGGCACAACTGCTGCTCCGATGGCTAGACCGTACCGAGAACAAACCGATTGAGGGATGATCTATATACACAACAACCATGGAAATTAATTAAGGCTAAATCAAAATGAGTAAGCAACTCACCAAAGACTGGCTGCAAAATATACAACTTACCTCACCAAACAGGAGTATCAATGTCACTGAAATCAAGATCGCGCCCCATGCTGTAACCAAGCTGTCTAGGAATATAGGGAGTGCCTATTCAAAGGAAAATATATACCAATGTTATATTAAAACTTGGAACAGACTGTAAAAATAAAATAAAATTCAAACCTACTTCCATGGCTGCAGCATTGCAGATCAAAAGTGTACATAGCAACAAATGTTGTCTCCTTACAACTGGCAATATCTTTGCTGCCATAGAAGTACACTAAGAGTCTTACTGAAGGCATGAATAGCAAATATAGGCAAATAAATAAAAGAGGAGGCCAAGTCATATTGTAGCTGATGTTTGTTCTCAAATTGCATGTATCAAGTATTCCATAAGGGACACACACACACACACACACAGTTATTTCTTCAAATTCTCAAGATGAAACTTGAATGCTTCGTATTCCTGCTAAGAAATTAAGATCAAACAGAATTAACAGTACAGTCCAATCATAAAAAAGACTGTTATATGGGCAAGTGCATAAAGGAGAGAGTTCTATCTCGCAGCTCATAGTTAACAATTCTCATTTCTCATCTGTATTGTGGGAGCTAGTTAGCCCAGATCCTGCCTGAACTTACACTTGTAAGTAATGTATATTAGCTATTTGGAATTTCTATTTGGTAAGGGCTTGTTTATTTATCGGCAGGACCTGTAGAAAGCCTTTCTGGCACAGCTGATGGTCCAGTGGGTTTCTGATGAAGAGAGAGTTTCCTATACTATATCAAATTTGTTGCAACCAAGATACTATTACTAATAAGCTTGATTTCTCTTCAGCTACCCCTAGACTATTTTCTAAGGCCTGTCACTCTGCCAGATTGATAAACTCCAGCAGTCAGTTCTAGATATTCAATCTGAAGGAAACTTCATTTCAGCAGCCTAGAGATGGTCTAATAGTGATGAGCTCTCTATGTGCATGGCCCGCTTCATACAGTTTCACAGGGACTGAAGTGACATGTGGTTTCCTCTGACCTGAGAAGTTTTATTCATCATCAAGGTCAAAGTATTCACTTGGATGGTCTTACAAAATAACCTCAATACCAGGGATGCATTAATTACTCTATTCTACTTAACAAAAGCCAGAAATTTCTTTCTATAGCAGTTAAAAGCGCAATATTTTACACAATCAATCATGAAAATTCCGGCCAGAAGAAACAATGCCTAAGAAAACCCTAGAATAGGAAACTTCATCAGGTAATTAGATAATGACAACATAATCGATACATGATGAACTAAAACAGGACTAAATTAAGCTTATATTTACCCGCATGTTTGCGATCCTGGGGAGAACCGGACTTGGCGAGGACCTCGAGGTCGACGAGGCTGAGCGACATCAAACCGAGGGTGAGGCCGGACATGAGTCCCGCGAAGAGCACCAGAAAGACGATGATCAGTATGTGGATAAAGAAGTTGGGCTCGCAGCAGTGGTACTCCACCGCCATCCACTAAAAATACAAACTCGACCTCGAATCGAGCAAAACCAAATGGCCGAAACTAGAGGACGAAAGAGGCGAAATGGGGGTTAGAAGATGGCACCAGAACAGAGCGTGACGAGTACAGGCCAGCTAAAAGGAAGCGATAAGATGCGATGCGAGGTTCGAAGCAAGTGGCGGAAAGTGGGAGAAGTGTGAGCGAGAAGGAATGGATGCTGGCAATGGAAGCGAAGGCTTCACAAGTAAGTGGATAAAATAAGCTTCGGCCGGCACCGCCACTGCCACCGACGAAGCGGACCAGAGGCGAGTGGTCGCCGGAGAGCGACGAGTGGCGCTTCGCTTACCGACGTAGCTCGTAACCAGAAGTCCAACTAACGGACGACCCGCCGACTTACCCGGCGAGAGATTGTAACTACACGAGGGGCCCACTGGTGACAGACTTCGAGAAACGAATAATGGGACGCGTGTCAACGCTCATTTATTGCATTATCCTGGGTGCTGTGCTTCGCATGTTTCTAGCTTGTTCTTGGAAAACATTAGACCCGATCACGATTCAGAATCGACAGTGCAGAATCATCGATTCAACGATTCATGACAAATTGACCCTTAACCTTAACCACCCAAGACAATTATGGTTTATAATTTGAAATCGCCGATTCACGGTTCAATTCACGGTTCACGATGATTCGAGATTATTATATTAAAAAATTTAAAATTTAAAATTTATTAAAAAAATGTACTTCAGAGAATTTACTATCCCAGTTGACTGATTTAGTCAAACCAAGAAAACGACTACTGCATTGCTGAAATCACACTTAATTTTTATCAGAATTCAAAATCCAATCAACTGACTTTTCTCATCAGTCGACTGGAGTTAAATCCAATCGACTGATGAGGCGTATCCAATCAACTGTAGTTAAAATTTTAAACCGACAATTGCACCACCGGTTAACCAACAGGCCGCCAATTTCACACCTATTGAACCGGAACCAGCCCAGCATCTTGCTGGACCGATTCCAATTCAACTTGGCTAACCGGGTCAACGAGCCACCCGGCCCATTGACCCAGGCCGGGTCCAAGCTGGACCCGACCCGTGGTCAGGTCTAGAAAACATGCGTCTCTGTATTTATTCTTTAATTTTATTTTCATTTAAAGAATTAAAAGAATATCCTATAAAAACTATCAAAAGTATTTTTTTTATTTTATTTTTTTCTCGTAACAAAAGAAGAAAGAAAAAGAAGACTTCATATAAGTTAGTTCTTGTTCATAAGAAAGAAAAAAAAAATGAAGACTTCATACTAGAGAAACTCTACATGAATAAGAACTCGTGAGAAAGTAACACATTGTTTTCGGCACATTCTTGTAGATATCTCCTGGTTACAAACAAGGTGCAATTCGGGCATGCCAACACGTCGATCTTATGTGCTAACTGAGGTGATCTCGAAAAGATAAAACATCCTTCCTACACCTTCGACTATCTTGCTTAGATTGTATCCCTCGATATGGGCAGCCTACATATTTTGTATTTGCACAAGAAAATATAGGAGTTACCCTCGAACATGCGAAGATCTTCTGCGTTGAAGGTAGATCGGAGTTCGTCTCTCACTGCCGCTTAGCTAATGTTTTCTTCAGTCCTCGCAAAATCTTTCCAAACCAAATCATATTCATGATAAACAATGAAATGGGGACCAGAAAAGCTAGGATGTAACCAATTGTGTGCATCTGCTTAACCTGTTATGGATAAGGAACGAGTGTTGATAAAATTGTGTTTACGATGATGGCACTATGAATTGGTATTGTGGCATACCTGATCGTAGTGCAGGTAAACATGGTAGAACAAGTAGATGAACAACAGGATTCTTGCAACCTGCAATCAAGAATGTTCAAGTTATACTTGATTATAAACAAATGGGGGTCGATGAAAAGTGCTTACATTCTCTAACTCAAAAAGATACTAATGTATGCTTGTCAAGTTTTGTAATTGAGCAAGTTCTTTTGTTCAATGATTGAAAGTGACTCAATAATTTATAGGATACTCATCACGAAAAGCTTTGATGAATAATTCTAGCCATGTTTTCAAGAGGTATGAATATGATTCTAGATTATCTTAATGTTTGTAGAAAAGAAGATTAACAGGGAGCTTACAAGCCATGCGAAGAACATAGCAACACCATTAAGGAGATATGCACTAGATCTTTTCATTCCTACTGTATCAAGGAACCTACAGAAGAAAAGAGGAAAAAAAAGTTAATAATTTAACATTTTATTTTTATCAGTTGTTGAAGTGCTTAAATAACATCTGCAACCATACCATCGTAAATTTATCCCAGGGGTGGTGGTCTCAGATATGAGGACCATAAAAGTGTATAGCTGTCCTTCCCCAAACAATGCTGAGTAAGATATCGCAATTATAGATAACGAGTGATGGAGAACCTAAAAAATTAGGATACAGATCTCAATTATATTCCATACATATTATTCCCCAGATTGACCAGCAGACTGCTTAGCAGATTTTGTTTTGAATAGTCAAGAAGAAGAGTGTTCAGAGCTTAAATGAAGATGGAAAAATAATGAAGTTTCAAGTGAGTAATTAACTAATTACATATTCCATTCCACCGAGCGAAGGATAAAGCCAGAATAGCATGGCAAGGTCAGTGATGAAGTACCCAACAGAAACCTGTTAAAGATATGGGTCATACAAATTGAAATAAGAAAATTAGGTGGTAATCTATGTGAATGTGCTAAGATTTCACCCCCAATGTAAAAGTGGAAAGATTTGAACTTCGGAATGTAATTAGGCCCTCAGCACGGTCAGAAAATAGATCTGAGAAGAATACTAAATATAATGACATCGATGTAATAAAAACGGCATGGGCACTGGACATTCCCCTGCAAAAGTGGTTCAAATTAATACTGACATCTAGAGGAAGATGTATGCAAGTATATGATGCCTCACCTGTTGTTCCATTCAATCCGTTGGATCTTTGTAAGGGAGGCAAAGCCCTTAAAGTAAAACGAACTTATCAACTGGGAAAAATCATAAGCCTGAGGAAAAACACAAGAGTAGATGATCAAATTCCACTGTTATGCCTCATGAAACATAATAACAAAGAAACAATGTTAATCATACATGAAGCAAAGGAACCAAGATATTAATAAGATAATAATATCATAATCATACTTTAGATATATTACCATAGGTACATTTATAATATATGCCAAAAAAGATACCCCAAGGTTGTTACATCAGAGATAAAGGACGTTGAAGTGTTTATACTTGGTCAAAAAAAAACTTTTTTCTAAAAATTGCACAGACAATGGTGTAGAGGATACAAGAGATCTTTAAAATAATTTTCAGAAGTTTTACCTCCAACTTATATCCAAAATTTTTAGAAAGCTCTTCTGTTATCTTTCTATTCCATGAAATATGCAGGAATTAACTAAAGTGCGTACAAGCCTCAAAGTTTAGCATTTTGATTTGACATTTCAAACTATCAATTACTTCATGACTTGGTCTTCTTCTCTGATGTAAATTAAGTTTCTTATTATTTTATCTAAAATCCATTTAACCTCAAGCTTTGGCATTGTTGCTGGTTTTTAACAGCTACAGGAACCTTCAGGCGAAGTGGCTGGTGCAGATCTTCTGTAGGGTAGCTGAAGTCGGATGAATAAATCACTGGAGGACTACCAAATGAGCCAAGTCCCAAGTTCTTAATGGCTTTGGTGGGCTGAGATCGAACTGTGGTTCATCCAAGGTCTGGTCCAATGGAAACAGCTCATTTCCCTCAGATGAGCAGATGAGATTCAGACAAGAAAAGGTTGGGCAGGGTAGAGGAACCAAGTCCTGCACCTTTAACCCAAGTGAAGTCGCTATAATCCCAAGGTGAGGTCACTGTAATCCCAGGTGAGATCACTATAATCCCAAGGTGAGTCATTGTAATTACTGTAATCGGTAGTTTGAGGTAGAAATTTTCCCTCCCATTCTTGGTTAATATGTGGTTGTATTTATAGGGATCGATCTGTGTTCACATTATTTGAAGTTGACACGTCTTCTAGTTTCAGCTATCGTGGGTTGGCATGGATCAGCAGGTCACAAGCTTCTGTGGGTCTACCTGCCTCAGAAAGGAAAAGGGTACACATTTCCTGTTCTGATTGGCCGATGAAGTGGGGTAAATACCCAGGCATATTAAAGGGTGGTAAATGTGCATTAAGGTTTTCAAATAAAGACAATTCCCACTAAGTTGAAGCTCAAATCGACAATCATTTTAATATTAGTCATACTTGGATACTTGCTTCTGTTTTATAAAGTTATAATGAACAGAAAAGTTTGTAAGATCTATAACATCTTAGATCTTTGTGTTTATCTTAAATCCAGAAGAAATGACAAAGTTGCTAGAGTGAAATCTAACAAGAACCAAAAATTGACACCCAAGCTACAAGAAAGCTTGTACTAATTGCTAGTCTATGGGACGAACAAACTAACTAGCAGGCTGCTGATGTATAAGCAGATGCTTGGAAAAACTTTTCAGCTTTCTTATTCTCAAGAGATCCTTTATGGCTTACATACTCTCTTTTATTTTTCAAATAAAAAACAAATTCTTGCAGCAATTATAATTTCCTGGGTAAGAAAACAACTAGGAAAAATTCAAAACACTTTTGGCAATTGAAAATTTACAGTGGTAAGAAAGGGGAAAAAAAGAAGAAGAGCACAATAGAGTCTATTCAATTGGTCATCTAATTGACTCTCAAATAACACACTCTTACTAAACCATCTCAGTAATTACTCTTATATATAGACTACAGATATATAATGTTGCCCAAAAAATTATGCGCATTAAGTGAATGGAAAAACATGTTGGGAAATTTTTAAATAAATGAGCCTACGCATATCAATTGACATTATGGTCTCATTTGACATGGGCATTAATATGTTGAACTTTATTATTTTAGTTTATTTTTCTAATGGGCCAAAATAAAATAAAATCCTATAGATATATAGATTGAGGTTCCCTGTGTAACCATTATTCTATCTTAATTCACATCATTTTGAGGCTTTCTCTATAAGGAAAGTTTAGATGTGAAAATCAGTCAGCCCATCTTCTGTGTCTACATGAATTCATGAATCCAGGTATGCTTCCAATAAATTTTTCCCAATGATCTAACATGCAATCCTGATTCTGGCAATGGTAATTTTCATCAAATCATAGTTTCTTTGCTTACAAAAGATAATGATGGCATTTTCTTTATTTCATCAGACATCAGGCAAATATTGGCAAAATGAAAACCAAATGTTGGTTTTCTCAGTTCTTATTCAATCGCTCATACAAACTTAAACTTAGTTACTTGTTGCTGTAATGTAATCTGAAACAACATCTTGGTGTCAATCTTCAAGACTTCAACCAAAATAGAGCTTTTAAATTCAATTTCTTACCATTTTTCTTTCTGAAAAACATTCCATAGTCAATATGGCAAGTCATTAATAGATACCAGTAGACTACTAGAAATTCACCTCTTTATCAAGATCATGTATTCTAGTTCACCATACCATTTGGTCGTATATCTTTTATGTTACAACAATAGCCAAGCCTTATCCCACTAGGTAGGGTCGGCTAATATCTTTTATGTTAAAAACATATAATACATATATCATTATTTTATTTTACTTTTCTCATTCCCTACAAGTTATCTCAAATAACTGCAACGAAATTACACAGTTAATAATATTTAATAAATATAAAATTGAGATTGGACATACCATTTTACACATAAAAATGCCACAAAGTACAGAGGTATATGGGATAAATGGATCTGCTAGCAAGTAATCTTTAACAAGGATCTCAGCCTGGTACCTGTAGGACTCCATTGCCAAGAGGAGTTGTGAAACCTTGCAGTGAGAAATGTACCTTACTTTAGTTCATGGAAAGAAAAAAAATCTTAAATTACAAAAGACAATAAATAATGAGATTTAAATCTTTTAATAGAGCCACCAATCAAATGTGTCATCTCAACAGAGAGCCTTTTTCATGCACATCAAGTGGAATAACTCACTAAAAATTTTCACGTTCTAAAGGACATGAGAATTTAATCATAGTTTCATGCTTATGTTTATCGAATATAGCTAAGCTTTAGTGAACTGACTTATCTATTTGAAACGGCATTCATAAAATAACCGTGTGGTGTGCCCCATCAAATTAATCCTATAATCTATGACCTTCTAAATATTTATGCATCTAAAAATTTGAGCAACAAATCCTTTGTTTGAGTTACTTGGTAGCACTCAAGCACAATGCTGAAAAAGGTCAGATACAAATCCATACTATTAATTTTCCTTAGATTGTCATATCATGATTCTCTAATGAAAACCTTGTTGTAAAGGTTGAATATCAGTATCCAAGCATACTGGATAGTGTAGACCATTGGTACAATACCAGTACATGTCAATTATCAATTATTTAAGATATTTTACCAGACATAGTGAATGGCCCTATCTTAAATTGACCTTTACAGTGTGGATATTAGTTTGCATAATCTTCTGATTGGGGGTCCAACATCCATAATAGAACACACTTTGAGCAATAGCTAGATCATCTCTTTTTATCTTCTAACCTAATATTTTTCGCACTTTTAACTCCAGAAAAATCTGGAATTTTTCACTGAAGATTTCATGTAAATGTTGTCATAAGGTCAGCTCATGCTTTCTCTACTGAAACTGCTTCTACAGACAACTTAATAATTGATGAAACAGCCATGCCGAGATCATGTCACTCAACTTTAGTCCATGTATGCAGGCAAACATCTAATACAATGCTTCAAGGTGGGCCTAAATTCTGAAAGGTGCAATACAGAAGAAGCTTTTAACATGCGACTTATGTAGATGAGTGGAACTAAATTTTAGCTTTTTCAGCCTTGTGGAAAATATATCAATTTATTATTTTTCTCTAACTCAAAAAAGCTGCTCTCCAAACGAATTTGATCATCTGAACAGTGAAAAGACAGAGCACAATAAAAGGATCCGCTTATTGAAAGGTCTCATTCCAAAGACAACGAGCTGAAATTTGACTCATCCAGTAATTATTCTAACACAATTTTTTTCTTTAGAAAAAAAAAAACAGTTTCTCAAGCAAGCGTGCATCAAAAGACGGTATTCAGTCAAAAAGCTCTTAGTAGAAAGCCATACATCAGTAAACAGACTCAATCGTATGCCTGGAAAAGCCCTAATGTGTGACAGAGGGGTTCAAACATCTAAGTAGCTTCAATTTTCATTACGACTTCCGAACTACCGGTATGACATACAGCAGCAGTCCGACCCGAGATTGCACAATATACGAAAGCACAAATTTTTCTGACACGGGAGCAAAGAAATCGACCAGAAAAGGCATCCTCGCACAAGAAAGAACAAGAAGAAGAAGAAGAAAACATAGAGAAGCAGAAACTACGATTGGCAAAAAGGCAAAATACCTCAAAAACAATGCGGAGCGGCGACCGCGCGTAATCGATCAACGTGATCTTCCAGATCTATCGCGCTATTGGTCCTTCTAGCGCCTGGAGATTGCTGCTCAAATGTGCGATGAGGAGGAAAGAGAGACAGAGATTACGACGGAAGGGTTTGGTTAGGAGACGATCGAAACAGACGAAGAAGCTCCAAATAAATAAAATTGTAAATGAATAATCAGTGGATGAACATGCCCTTTTATTTTATTTTATTAAATAAAAAAACATAATGATTAATTAATTTTATTGAGAAAAAAGAAAACTTTTTATTCTAAAATTTATTTTTTAAAAAAATTAAAACTAATTAGAATATATTTTGATTCTTATATATAAAAAAAGAATTAAATTTAATTATAATTTGCGTTAATGAATGATTAGTTTGAAAGAGCGTTAGTTAGTCTCTTTCATATGTACTAAAAAAAATTGGACAAAAAAAAAAGAAATATAGACATTTGAAGGAATAATTTAGTGGCATTAATGAATTTCATTAAATATGGCATTAATTCTAAGCGAATAACTTCTAGAACTTAAAAGAAAAAGATTAAGGTGAGTTTAATTAGTTGGTGACATTGCTTTTTAACTTGACACTTTTATTTTTTTCATATATTTCATTGCTCCAAAATATATTTTTTAAATTAAAACATGAGTTTTTCGTTTGAGTCTCGAGATGTTTTGTGGCTAAGTTGAATAATAGACGGTGTAATAGTTGAAATACAAGTTGTGATTAAAGAGAGAAATATAGAAGTATTTTTTTTCTTTTATTTTTTTAAATTAATTGTTAAATTTAATATGGACTTTAATATTTTTAATAAACATTAATAATTGAAATTGTTAAAAAAAATTAAAACTACGAGCATATGTTAGCTGATTAAATGCTTATATTAATTTAGAAGTTTTTTAATGAATATTTAAAATATTTTTTATCTTGACAATAAAAAATGTGAAAAATCAATATGTTAATTGATTTTAAAAAATCAAAAAACATATTCCTTAATTTATTTAAAATGCTTATGTTGATTAATTTAAAAACAATAAAATATTAAGTGAGGTGATAATTTGATAAAATCCCCGATATTGTTATTAAATTAAAAATACACATACTTTTTGTAAACAAAAAGTCAACTCTATATTTATTAAAAAGTTTATCACCATTTAATAATAGAATTACATAAGATATACAGTGTTCAATCTATTATATATCCCCAAATGATTAAAGGTCAACGTGGACTGTAAAAAGGAGACATAGATACATATCTACCAAGGTTCACTATTTCAATTGTGCCGTATTATCATAAATGGATTGTATTGTTTGACTCAATAACAATTTATCATAATAATAAAATTTTAAAAGATAATTTTTAGAAATTTTTTATTTTAATAAAATAATAATCTAATATAATAAATGTATAACACAAAAGAATATATGGTGATGTTGTTATATTTGTTCACGGTTTTATCGATCATCATCTATAATCTACACTTTTTTCTATTGTATTTCAACACAAAATGGCATTGCCTATTTGCCTTGGGCTCAACTACCGATCTACCACCATAAATATTGTCATAACTCATCAATTACGATAACAATTAATGGATGCAATTAAGTCGGAGGTCCACACACAAGACCTTATAAAAAAGATCATTTATGAGGTGACACGTGTCGTGCTATAAATTTTACAGTATTAATATTATTTACTATAGTTAAAATAGCATTTAACTTTGCTAGCTAGAAGGAAAATTGATAACACCTACTATGT
>JBBMKF010445863.1:0-13067 GCA_037834155.1 Curcuma caesia | reverse complement strand
GTCACTCCAATGAACTGGTTACCTTTAATCAGCATCCACGTTTAACTCTCAACATCTAATGTCGACAGTAGTGAGATCAGCTGCTTGGCTAACCAAGGAGTTTAAATGTGCTAGTCTCGACAGAATCGATGACGCCCGTACTCATCAATTCCTCGACTAGGGATAATTTCAATACATTCATAATTACACGTGTAGAAATGCTCACTAGTTGTGATCCAATCACAAATACTCTTACACTATGAATCGTATTGCCAACATTCAGTATTTGAGTTGAAGATACAATCAAATACAAATGGAATGTGTACTCAAATAGTGAATTGTTATTTATCCAATAAATAGTATAATCGTAAAGCGATCGCCTTAGGACACCTCTCAAATCTAACATATTATTTCCCTTAGCAGGAACACGCCTTTACCCACTCCACTCGGGAGAATTTATCTGTTGTCAATCAAGTCCTCTAAACTTGTTGGAATTTTACTTAGCCTTGATTCTCGACCCCTAGAATTTCCACTGCTTAGACAACTAATCCACCTGACCTGCCTAGACTTTCACTGCTAGACATCTGGTCCACCTAACCTGCTTAAACTTCCACCTGGTGCACTTGATCTGCCAAGTCTTTCTATCTAGTCCTTCAGATCAGGATTTCCCACCTAACCCTCCAAGTTATGTCTGCCTAGATTCTAGCTCGGACTTTCACTGCCTAGTCTTTATTAGGATTTGCCTGTGTCTAGTCTCAACTAGGACTTTTCTATGCTACCTGTACACTTAGATCAGCTCATCAATAAACTTCACACACTTAACTTGAACTTTTTGTCATTATCAAAACTAAGGTTCGATCATCTGGTGCTCCCTACACCAACAAAATGCTCTTCGGGTGGGATAATGACTTTTCTCCATTGTTTAGCGAGGACAATAGGGAGAGGCTCTTTCGAACCAACTACCACTTGATTAGGAGGGAGGGATGTCTCAGTTGAAGTATTGAATACTTCCGATGTTGCAAGAGTAAGTTTGTGCAAAAGTTGCTGCATTGCTTGATCCACCAATTCTTGAAAATCTTCTCAGGATATGGTGATAATCTCACCATGAATTATGTCTCCAGCGGAGCTAGGGCCTCTAGTAGTTTTCTTCGGTTCCACCATCTAAACATTTCAGTTCAAGTGAATTCCCATAGATGGTGCCACTTTGTTCCTATCTGAGACCTCGATCTGGTGAATCAGCAAGAGACGACAGGTGAAGAGGCGGTGTTATAGACTTTGATAGTGAAGAGAGCGACTAATTGAGAATGACTTGACGAGGCTATTCTGATGCTCAAGTTAGCACAGGGGCTCAAGGAGAATCAAAAGCAAAAATGAAAAAAAGATAGAAGAAGAAGAAGATCCCCCCTCCTTTACGCATATCTTCTCTAGGGTTTATATATTGACATAAAGAGCATCTCCACGTCGAAGTTGGTGAAGAGATCAGATCCGACAATCATTGAAAGCCTCTCCAATCACACCATGCGTCTGTAGAGGGATGTCTAGGCTACCAGGTCTGACAACTGCATGATTGTCTCTCCCTTCAGCCATGGCGTTGCATTTGGGAATATTCGTAACAACTATCAGTAAATCTATCACAGGGTGTAGGCCACAACTCTGGATAAGAAAATGGAGTTTGTATGGAGTAACAAATGAGCGCTTCTCACTTGGCTACCAGGATTCATAAACTCTAGTACTTAACCTGGAGGTCTAGAGTTCGAATCCTGGGGAAGGCAAAAATCCACCGGCCAGGAGTGGAAAGACCTAGTGAGTAACGACATGGCCGAGGGTCGTCGGTTGACGACATAAGGGGTCGCCAGTTGGGCCGCCCAAGGGACCGCCTAGGGGCTACCAGTTGGGCCGCCAGTTGGGCCGCCCAAGGGGCTGAGGGGCCGGGTCGTTACATATATTTTTTATTATAAACAATGCTCTAATTTATTTGTTGCCCTATTAATTTATTAATTTGGAATCAATGACGTTTCTCTTCCAAGTCCTTCATTTGCTCCTCCTTTTGTTCCCTAATATAAACTCCTATTTTTCGAATCCTCTTCTTATTAAATCTCCTAATTTCTCCTTCTCAATCGACAACCATGGCGTCGGCTTCCTTGCTCTGCCCCTCTTTCACTTTCGTTGACACTGTCGTTGCCGCCTTCACCTTTATTGATCGAGTCTGCCTCTATCTGTACTCTCTGACATCATCAAGGTTTCATCTTTCCGTTGACTTATGTCGTATTCGATTGACTGTGCCATTGTTGCCGCGATCAATGGAGGTGCCATCCCTATTGTCAATGATCATGCTCGGATCAACGAATTTGAGTCTCTCAACTTGTGGGTCGCCTTTCAGGGCACCCCCAACACGGAAGGTAATTTTAGAGATTTTTTTTGTTAATCTTAGAACTATGAAAAATCTCACACTTTTGAAGTAATCACATTCTAAGTTATATCCCTCATTTGCTAATGTGGTGAACATGAATCGCTCATTGCCTAAACTAAACAAAATTTTTATTGATAACCTTGATAGAAAATCAAAATTATCAATAATAACCTTAAACCAAACACATCTTTATATTTTTTAGATTGTTTAGTTGATTAATGAATTTGATATTATAAATTTATTTATTTATTTAAAATTTTTTTATTTATGAATTTTATTGATGAACCTAATTTATAAATTATATATATATATATATATATATATATATATATATTAATAAATTGTTCACAATATTTATCCATGAATATTAACAAATTCAACGTATATTATTTATTTAATTTAATAAATTATTTAAAAATTTTCATTTAATTGATCTTAAAAATCATAAATAAACTTCTACTAAATTAAATATCAACGAACCTGAAGCTGTTTCCTGCTGCAGATCATCAAATCAGTCAGAAGAAAACAAACCGGTATGTCATGTTTAGATAACCTTTTGGCAATTGGCTTGCTCTCAGTCTGAGCCACAAAATCTAGGAGATATCTGTGTATCCAGCAGCAACAAGCTGCGTTATATGTTCCTTTACCTAGTTTTAATTCGAATCTAGTTACTGTGCTCATGAACAGAAAAAGGAAATGATACTGATGAATTGCCAAGTCCCTGCTACGCCGGAATCTTCACTACTGTGTTCTGAAACTTCCAAATTCACCGGCAAAGCCATGGTCGAGGCTGGTAAGTATCAGGCTAGCTCGCTTACCTTATTCGAAAACAAAAGCCTGAGGGAAGCATCTGAGCTCTTCCATAAACTGGAACGTCCTCGTGGTCTTCAACTGCATACTCAGACCAGCGACGGTAAGTCCTCCAAGTGTGGAAGTTTGGAGTTGGCGAGCAGAGCTCTAACTCATGATTCGTTCCGTGCTCTAAGGGAAAATTATGAGGTAGTCAGCTCCCCCACCATCTGGAATTCGATCATTGCTCGGTTGGTTGACCGTCGACTCCATGCTGATGCTTTAGAAACCTTCAAGAAGATGTTGCACGGGGGAGTTCAACCGACACCGCTGACTTTTAGCAGCTTGTTGAGGTCCTGTGCTGATGCAGAATCTCTCTGCATGGGGCGACAGATCCATGGCCAGATCATTGCCCGCGGATTTTCTTCAAACACTATCTTAGAATCTGCACTGATTGCTGTCTACACAAGATGTGGAGGAGTGGGAAATGGAAGGCAAATCTTTGAAACAATGGGAAGGAAAAATGTGATCACTTGGAATTCTATGATCAGGGGATACTCCCAGATTGGGAACAATGAGCAGGCTCTAAAGCTGTTCAGGCTAATGCGAAGAGACGGCCTTGCTCCAGATAGTTTTACATTTCCTGCTTTACTAGCCGGAGCTACTTCTGGAAGCGAACTACTTGGAGAATTCACAGGCATACATGGATATGCCATCAAGGTGGGATTGGAGAGAGATTGTTTTGTTGGATCTTCTCTGATCACCATGTATTCGATGAATGGCTGCTTTCAGGATGCAAGGCAAGCATTTGACAGTGTCAGCTCCAAGGACGTTGGTGTCTGGTCTTCGATTATCTCAGCAAACATTAAGGCGCAAAGGGCAAACGAGGCACTGGAGTTGTTCACCGAGATGCTGAACTTGAATTTCCAACCGAACCAATTCATCTTCTCGAGCTCGCTAACAGCTTGCGGTCAGCTGTCGATCCTGGAAACCGGGAAACAGGTTCATGCCCACAGCTTGAAGAGCAGTGATGCCGTGGATACGGCGACGCAGAATTCCCTCATCTCCATGTACGCAAATTGCGGGTGCATCCAAGAGGCAAGGAGAGTCTTCAACTCGTTAGAGAACCGCCGCAATGTAATTTCATTCAATTCCATGATATCTGCTTCTGCGCAGCATGGATATCCAAAGGAAGCTGCAGAACTTTTCAAGCAGTTGCAGCAAGTCGGACTGAGGCCTGACGGCATAACCATGCTAAACCTCCTCTCCGCCTTCAATCACGCGGGTCTCGTTCGCGAAGGCGTGTCGTTATTCAGTGCCATGGTGGAAGGGGCAAATGATCAAGTAGGATACCGGCATTACGCCTGCATGGTGGACATGCTGTCGCGGGCTGGAAAGATCGACGAGGCTTTGAGGTTTATCAGAGACATGCCTTTCGAACCAGACACCCCTCTTTGGAGAATCGTGCTCGGAGCTTGCAGTAAACACCGAAACCTGCAAGTGGCAAAGCAGGTGGCCAAGTTGCTGCTGGAAATGGAACCAGAGGAAGCTGCAAATTATGTACTCCTTGCGAATGCCTACGCGCGATCTGGTAGATGGCGACAAGCCGAAATGGTGAGGCATTTGATGAAAGGCAAAGGCATAGAAAAAGAAGCAGGTTTCAGTTGGATTGAGATTGACAAAGCGACTCATACGTTCGGAGTAGAAGATCGGTCACATCCATTGTCAGCAAAGATATACCAAAAGTTACAAGAACTGATCAGTGGCATCGAGGCAGTAGGTTATGTGCCTGATATCAGCTTCACGCTTCATGATTTGGATGGCGTCAGAAGAAGACAATCGCTCTACTACCACAGCGAGAAGCTGGCCTTTGCTTTCGGGGATATGTCGGCTGCTCGAGGGGTTAAGCTTCGGATCATGAAGAATCTTCGAGTGTGTGGAGATTGCCATAATGCTTACAAGCACTTCTCCTTCATCACCAACAGAGAGATCGTATTGAGGGACAAGTACAGGTTTCACCACTTCAGCAAAGGGGCGTGTTCCTGTGGTGACTACTGGTGACAAATTTAACAATTTTAGCTTTTTTCTTTCTTTATAAAGAACAATAAAAGAGATCAGAATGATCAATCATCGATACAGCACTGGTTTATTCTTGGTTGAACTACAATTGAGACTTGTACTTTATTCTTGGTGTATTATAATTTTAACATGTAAGCTCACTGAGCACAGTCGATATTTCTGTTCTTACGATCATCTCCGTTCACCTGCCTGATTCATGCAGATTGTATAGAAAATCTCTTGCTTTTGGATGTATCATGTACGTAGACGGAGAGAGAGACAAGATAACGTGGTGATTTTTTCGTTTGGATATATAAAATGAGGTCCTCAGTGATCGAATTGCCAAGTGGCGTCGTGCTATTGGTTGACTATCTTTTTGGGAACATGAGATAAGGGGTTCCCCTTCCTCACACAGTCTTCTTCGCCCTCTTCCTACCGGTGATGCAATTCCTGTGGCGGCCGACGACCACCGTACTTCTGCAACAACCGTAGTCTCGCTCTGTGCCAACAAAGCTCTTTTTGAAGAATCTCTAATGGCCTCTATTCCATCTGCTTCCTTCTCCTCGCTCTGCAGACAAGCCTCGGAGAGAAGGTCGTCCTTTGCCGGCGTGTGCTCCTCCTCCGTCACCGCTCTCCGTCGATCTCGATTCGAAGTTCGTAAGATCAATAAACGGATGGTCTTCAGCTGCGTGGCGGCCGCCGCAAGCTGTGAGCTTTCTGTTTTTAACTGTTTTACGAAACCCTAATTTTGTCGATTACCCTGTTCGATTCTAGTTGGTCATAACTGCGATTGGCTTCAATTTTCCATCTTTACCTATAATAATGTTTGACACATCTTTTTCCGCTGTAATCGTCTTATGGTTGCCTAGAGTTCGATCCTGCGAAATCAATCCTATTTGCTATGATTTCTTTTTTATGGTAGATTTTTTCTTGGTTTTGGTGGTTATCGTTTCATCTAACTCGTATACTACCTCAGAAAATTTGTTAGATAGCTTGCCATTTGATTGACCGTAGTAGATTGAGCTCACTTTCTCAACAATCTTGCTTTTGATAGGTTTTTTCTGGAATGCAGAAGTTGTATTTCCTTAGTTCATGACATACTTTTTACTAATCTGGTTCTCATGCTTGTTTGATTTGATTGAACTCTCTTTTGTTTTGGATTTTGATCTTGAAGGGTGTTTTAGTTCATCAACTCAGTTCCTATATCATCCTTCCATTATTCTATTGTATTTTGCATATTTTTTTTAGATTTCCCACAGTTTCAATATATAAATTATGTTTAACGTTTCACTAATGTCTTGATTAGAATAAATGAGCACAGAAAGCTGCTTCAGGCCCTCATGTATTGTTCTTGCTTCAGGCCCTCATGTATTGTTTAACTTGTATCACTAATGTCTTGATCTTGAAGGGTGTTTCAATTCTTTTTTGGCAAAAGATTATCATATATTGTTCTTCTTAGTTATTTATTACATGTTAAATTAGGCAAGAATTATGAGATTAGACTTGTTCATCAATATCTTTATATCAACTTTTTTTCATTTACTGATTAGATGTGCCACCCACTGTATCAGAGACGAAATTGAGTTTTCTCAAAGCATACAAACGACCAATTCCAAGCATATACAACACTGTGTTGCAGGAGCTTCTTGTGCAGCAACATCTGATGAGATACAAAAAGACTTATCAGTATGATGCTGTCTTTGCACTTGGCTTTGTAACCGTATATGAACAACTGATGGAAGGCTATCCCAACAGTGAGGATAGAGATACCATCTTCCAGTCGTATATCACGGCTTTGAAGGAGGATCCTGAACAGTACAGGTACTTGAAATTATTGCAACACTACCTGATAAGTTTTTAAATTTATCCACCTTAAGCATTGTCCAGGAGACTCTTTGAATGAGAGTAAGTTTGCTCCTTTTCAGCATATATTTTAGTTACAAAAACATCCTCTTTGCTTACGAATGTGAACTTGCTTACATTGACTCTGGAGGCGCACTAAACTACCTTTTCTATGTTTTGATACTCTCAAGAAGTATCCTGCGGCATCCCTTTAAGCTAAGAACATCTTTCAGTGATGAACATGAATTAAAGTATTCCATAATAGACCAATGTTTCAAAAACCAGATTAGGCAGGCATCAAACCAAATAGGCCACTGGTCTATGGTCAACAAGTCAAATCAGTCTAACAGAAATAAATTAATAAATATTTATTTTACAAATATATCTTGATGATGCATATTTACTACTAACGAATATATTTAAAAATCATTTGCACCATATATAAATGTAGTATTTATACATTATCACATTATATACCACAACCAACTATACTAATACTTGTTCGACAAGAAATCACAAGTTTATAAAATATTACATTAATGCTATGGGCATATCACAATCACAATCATCATCAATAAATATATCATAAATTCATCAAACTCCTATAAATAATCATATTAATCACCAAATGACCAAACATATTAAGTAATTCATTAAAACTTGCATATTTATTACAAATATTTTAACATTTCATATCATTAATAAAATAAATACTAATGCCAATAAAATTTATTGTATAATTTTAAAAATTAAAAAACTAAAACTATACCTTCTTTGTTTTGTGAAGATTGAAAAGACAAGCTATAAGATTGTTGGGATATTGATTATCAATGGAAGGAATAAAAAATTAAAAATCCAATGGGAAAATAAGTTTTGATTGAGAATTTTAAATATTATAATTATTAGAAAATTGAATGATGTGAAATGATTTAAGGGACAATTATTAGGTCAGTATGCATGGCTTCAATAGGCAATTTTAGTTAAGTTTTTTTTCCTTATTTTTTTAATTTTTTTTCAATGTTTTCTGTGAAAAAAAAGGAAAAACAGGGCTTGACCTTATTCAGTTCTGGTTTTTTTAGCTGGTTTAACTAGGTTTACAAGAAAATGAGTATTGCCTAGAATGACCTTTTAACTGGTCGGTTTCTGGTCGAACCAACTGGTCCGGTCCAATTTTTAAAACACTGCAATAGACTTCAAGCATTAATATGGATATAATTTCTCTGATTGTACAGACTAGTTTTTGCTTATGCAGAATTGATGCAAAGAAATTGGAAGAGTGGGCGTCATCTCAAACTCCTACTTCTTTGGTAGATTTTGCCTCTAGAGAAGGAGAAGTAGAAGCCATTTTGAAAGACATCTCAGAGCGAGCACAGGGCAATGGAAATTTTAGCTATAGTCGTTTCTTTGCAATTGGACTGTTCCGTTTGCTTGAGCTGGCAAATGCAACTGAACCTGCAGTGCTCGAAAAGGTTGTCTTTTTTTTCATTACATCAACTACATTTCCCGTAGTGGTTCCTTTTGATTTTTTGTTTGCTGTCTAAGTTGTTATTTCAAGTCACTAGGTGATAGACAGTAAGAGGTTGTTGATTGAAGGTGCAAGTGAAAACCTAGGAAAATTGAAGCCCACACTTTAGTAATATTAAGCGATTTGCATGTGTAATATAGATATATGCATGACACATAACTGTAAATTCACCTGAAAATAACACTCAAACTCCTATATTAGGGACTAATTAAATCTAAAATAATATCCATAAATAAATTTCTAACATTTTCACATGACAGCACAATGTGTACAATATGACTCTTAAGTTTATATTTTATAACACCACAATTAGTTGTGATACTGAAAATTTGAGCTATCCAAATTATATAGTCCTTATCCTCATCGAGAAAAAGCTCAAAATAGTTGGACACCTCAGCTTTCTTTCTTTCTCTTTTCTGCTTGTGATAGATAGTGGAGGAAACACAAACATCTAAATCACAACCAAATTAAAGCTGGCCAAATAATAGATATAGGAAAGTAAGAAGCCATCTGAAAATTTTTTATTAGGCACACTATTGCATGATGTACGCAACCTAGCACCTTCCTCGTGCCTAGGAAAACTTGCCTCGCCTCTATGCTCAAATTGTGGCATATATTGCTTTTGCATGCCTTTTACTAGCACTGAATTTGCTTACTAGGTGATGGAGTCACATATTTCACTCATACCAGGCCGTCTTACTTTTGATTTTTCTCATTTTGTATATTGTGGACTTTGTATAAAACTTCTTTCATAATTCATACTTTATGTTTGATGCGGTAAGACTTATTAGCTTTAATCCCTCTTTGTATTGTTCAAGAAAAGCTCCATATTTGGAGAAAGTTATAGCTTTTTTTTTCTTGCATTGAAAGAATTATGAGTCATATATCTACTGGAAATAATATGGGAACATCTTATTCAGAAACCAAGCATCACTATGAATCATGGTGTAGAGTTTGATATGTATATAACCCTTCAAACTCCTATAGTTAATTTGTAAAATAATATTTGATTTTTGAGGCTGTGATTGTTGATTTGAAGGATTGACTTTGTTGTCTGAGGCTCTAGCTTGTCACATAAGGTGGTCCAAACTTGTGCATACTCACTTCATGAAGATTAGTTTTGCATTGCTTTCTGTAGAGCATTAACTCAACCTTTGTTGTTCTACAGCTTTGTGCTGCATTGCACATCAACAAGCCTAGTGTTGACAGAGATCTTGATGTATACCGCAATCTTTTGTCCAAATTAGTACAAGCCAAGGAGCTTTTGAAAGAATATGTTGACAGGTAAATTATTACTATAAAATATGTTGATTCTTTTTCTTCAAATTACTTTTGAAGTTTGTTCAATACCACAACTACCCAAAGGTGTGCATCCTAACTATTGAAGTCTGTTCTTTACTTCAGCATTAAACAATAAGTTTTGTGAAACTCCGAAAGAATAAGTATGATATTCTCTTTGTTTGTCTTCAAATTACTTTTGGAGATTAGTGATAGCAAGCCATTAATCAACACCCCAACTACTTTGGGTTTGTTCACCGTTAAACATCTTGGTGAATACTGCACAACATAACTGAGTACGGTTCTTCATAGGTTATGATATGTTGCATCAGCCCCTGCACCTTATGGTTACTGCTATATTCATAGTCGGAAAGTTAAAACGAAGTACCACTAAAGCATTCTACTGTTGCAGATGCTTATTGATAATCTGGTAGTCATACATCCATTCTGTGCAGAAATACAGCTTTTCCTTGAAAATAAATGATGAAATCTAAGTGTTAATGCTCTTATGTTTGATTTCATGCCAAACCGCCATGGAAGATTTGCGTACTGCTGTTATCTGGAACAACATTAACACTATCTGTGCATGTCTAAGTAGTTAGTATGAGGATACCACATAGATTGGGATCCACTCCACTAAATGCTAATGTCTAATGTAGCTACTGTTGAATGCCGCTTGTGCAGAGAAAAGAAGAAAAGAGAAGAAAGATCAGCGTCTCCGAAGGCTAATGAGGCCATCAAACAGTTCGTAGGAGATATTTCTGTCTTTTGAGCATTGACTTTGCGGCATCGACAGGAACCAGGCCGTAGCTAGGTCTTGTTTGAAAGAAGTTTAAGCCTGTCATTACTTTTCTACTTGTTTGTAGAAGCAGCTCCAAGTTAATAGGTTTGTGTATGCGGCTCTCTTTATACACAATTGTCTTATTTGGGAGAATGAGCAAGCTTCAAATGTATTCATCTGCATCATGTATTTTGCTTAATATTGATATGCTCTCCTAGATATTCGTGTTGGTGCAGACAACATTAGATAATTAAATTTATATTTTAAGATTCGAAAAAAAATTTAAATTAGATATTATGGATTTGAAGGGGGTTTTAAAAAAATGATAATCTCAGTAGCCACATCTCTGGGGGTGGTCGGTCCGGTCTCACGGAAGTTTCCCACCGACCATCAAAGTAAATCGGGAAGTGCATACGGCATCCTTTGATTGTGTTGGAGGAAAATTCTTGTAAATACGTCGTAGTTGGGGATCGAACCGCGAGTCCCTGAGTTACAACCTGGATGTTCTACCGTTGCACCATTGTCCCGGGGACAGTTGAAGGGGGTTTAAAGTGTATAGGTCATGGTGAGCAAGTTTGATAATTGTTCATATTGCTGTGATAAATCACGATATCAAACAAAGTATCGGATCTATCTACCCTAATATAGTATAAGAATAATTTAGATCGTCTCTCATACGGAATATGGCTGATGAATAATAATTTTAAAATTTTTTTATTTATAGTTTTGGGCTATTAGATTTTAAAGTGTAAAATTTAAAGATAATAAGAGAAACAAATACAATTGATAGAAATAAAAATTTATTAAATTACAATTATGGTGAAATTAACAAAGATAGAATCGAATTAATTATGATCGATCGTAAATGAATTCATGAAAATGTAAAGAGAAGGTGGCGGTTCCACCTTTTACTACCATGAAAATGTAAGCATAATAATCGAATAACAATGAAACATCACTAACACTGCCAAAGCAAACTAACTAATTCATGGAAGGAATTAAACAACTTCAGTTCAAGAGCATGAGGGAAATCGACCAAGTATGTTAACATCAAACAAATCAAGTAAAAACTACACACTAATTGATGAATGAATTTTTCCTGATCACCATTAGGGCTTACAAGTCGAGCAAGGGAATCCCCAAATTTGTGATGAATCATTGTAAAGAGAAGAAGACTCAGTAGAGGGATGATCAAAAGTGTCCCCGCTTGATGAAGACGGCGGTGGCTTGATCAATGATGAAGGTAAGGATGGATCTTCTGAAGAGGAAGGGAATCCCCAAACTTCTCAAGCTCCAATGATGATAGCTGGTGATGGAATCTGAATAGAAAGGGAACCCACCCCCTCTCTTTTCGCCTAGTAAATTGCGGTAGATAGGGTGGATAGATCTCGCCTAGCTTGCTGTGAAGGTGAAGGATGAAGATGAAAGGGAAGGGCGTGTAGATGAAGTAGGGAATCTCCTTGCTTCTTCGATGGAATGGAGCTCCAGTGGAATAGCTGCGGATGGCGATAGTGTTTGGTGGAGAAGCTGCGATAGTGTCATCGGTCCTCCTCTATTTTGTTCTTCCTTCCTGCAATCTCTCCCCCCGACAGAATCACTCTAGCTCCTCTTTCAAACCCATCAAATGATCTCTTCTCTTTTGAATTGGATAACTCAAATCTTGGTGGAAGGCTCCATTTAACCCTAGTCGCAAGCTCAAATTGGTTCGATTCAAGTCCACAGCCCACCTTGATCTCCTACAAAGTCATGTTCAAATTTTTAGATAAACACATGAGCAGATCAAAACACAAGTATACGAGCTAAAATATTATATTAAAATGTCAGTTATCACTAGACACCAAGCAAAGGAAGATTAAATAGGTTGATAAACTAGACATTTGGAAGAAGAGGCTTGCAAGACCAAACATCGACTAGGAGGAAGTCTTAGTCAGACACTAAGCAAAAGAAGTCCAAATGGATTAGCAGGATCAGACATTTGATAGGTAAGAAAAGCAAGGTAAGTTTAGGAAAGATCTTTCTAAACAGCAGGCTTTGGGGAGTGTCTTATACCTTGGGACGGGGGTAATCCTATAGCTACGCGGTAATCTGATTGAGAAACCACTGTAGTTTTCAAAGTCGAAATCAAATAGTTTTTAACTATAAAAATAATAGAGAATGCATGATTTTATTTTTTTATTTTCTAACTCTATTTTACAAGACTACTTCTATCTATTATGTTATTTTTTTTTACAGAAAATATGCTTTCGGTCAATCGAAAGGTATGTTCGATTTACCGGATGGTTTAGGCAACCGAACAAGTGGGTTTGGTCGATTGATGACTAACATGGCAAAAAAAATTGACATGACATCAGATGATTGGACCATGATACATGGCCGAAGATAAAATTGAAGGCCAGATTAGTCAA
>JBBMKF010445853.1:0-13068 GCA_037834155.1 Curcuma caesia | reverse complement strand
ATCTGCAGGTCCTGGTAGGGATTATAAAGGCGCCGCCCGCTCGAATCTTGAGGCCGATCGGTCTCGTCTCCACGAAAGGCACTCGAATCGGCCATCTGAGCTCCTATTATTTCCACCACTCCGGCGAACCCCGAGATCGAGACGAAGACGAAGCCTCTCGCGACGCCGCCGCAGCAAGAAGCAGGGAATGGAGAGGCGGCGACAGAATAGGCTTTAGCAATACCCCTTCGGCAAGAAAGCGTAGGTATATATAGGGCAATCACCATAAAAATCTCCTTTTCCAGAAATATTTTATTTTATAAAATTTATTAAGTCTTCTAAATAAATAAAATCAGTCGTCCAACGATTCCATATAATTATGTAAAAAAATAAATTGATAGAAAAAAATATTACTCAAATTCAAATATTTACCCTAAAATTTATTAAGTCAATCGTCAATAAAAAATAGTTTAAATGTTCCAATTAAGCACCTTTTCCCTCCTAAACTGCTAAAACACCCTTGGATTTTTACAAAATTATAAATAAAATAATTAAATTTAACACTATTAACTTTTACTCGTTAATGTTCATATATAAAATTAATAAATCCTCAAAGTACAATGTGATGATTTTGAAATAATCAAATTTAAAATTCATATATAACGCATACATATGACATTTAAACAATTAATAATATTTGAAACACCATGATATATATATATATATATATATATAATAAATTTATTTACTAATTTATATAATTTTATTTCTTAATTTTTAAAATTTTATAATATATTTAAAATAAAAAATAATATAAAATTCATGTTTCCTATAAATATTTAATCTAATTTACTCAAGCTCTATTGGGTAAGCTCCATGAATAAATAAATAAATCAAAGCTAAGTTGGATATTAATCATTTCAATAGAAAATAAAATCTGTCATCTCAACGGTCCTATATGGTCGATCCTATGATCCTCTGTGAAAAGATAAATCAAAAAGTTTTAGTTGACCATAATGGAGGAGAACATTATCTTGACTTTGTCGAAATTCAACCTTTACCCATTTTAATAATTCTACTCCATTGTAATCAACTCAATTATATCTCGAGAGCAAAAATGAATATCAAAGACAAGTTGTGATATTAATCCAAGATGAATCTCTTAACTAAACATGATTCACGTATAAAATGAAAAAGTCTTATATATTACAAGTATTTAACTTACACTAATTTTACAATGTTGCATGAATTTTAAATCTTAATTATTTGAGAAAAATATTCCTTCTCTTACCACCACACCCTACTCTCTGGGGGCTGAAACACGCGCAATCAAAGAATACTAGGTGTCTGAGCTGACCGCTGCATGTACTTTCTGATTTACCGTGATAGTCGATGAAAAACTTCCGTAGAACCGGATCAGTCACCCCTAAAAATAGTCAATGAGACTAATTGAGATTTATTTATTTTTTTCATGGGAGCTGAAACACAAATTTGTAAGAACAAAATAACCTGACACAACCCAAAAGATAGATTTTGATCACTTGAGCAGACAGACGGACAGTCTTCCTAATATCAGCAATTATTCAACATCACACATTCCCATTGTCTACCATTCGATATCCAATCCCACTGTAAATTAAGGATAAACAAAACACAAAATCCAAAGATTAAGTCTTAGCCAACAAGAGGCTCTACAGAATGTAATTCTCTGAGCATCCGGATCGAAATGTTAGAGGTGCATTTCATCTCATGCTAGAGTAGGATACATGAGCTTGGAAGGAAATTGGCCAGCATCACATAGCATTAATCATCCTCTTCATTTCCGCAGATCTCCTTGGATCAGGTTCGGCAATTGCTCTTTCAGTCAGCACATGCTTTAGACGGCACATCGACTTCCTTACCTACACTTGACACACAAGCTTATTGGTCAGAAATAGGGAGTGGTCAGGCATCTTAAGAATCTTGTTCATAACTGTACAAGTTAAAAACATGGAACAATCTCTGAGAATTTGATGGGCATGAGAGCATATATTCCACAATATGCCCAAGAAGCTTATCCCAGAAAGTCATATTTAGCTGTCATCATATTCTTTCAAGTAAGAATGGTGCGTCGGCGAAAAACACAACAAACTGAGATTAAGAACTCTAGTAAGAGACTGCACTAGCTTTTGAGTTCCTCAAGTCAGGCCTCTCCGGACTCCAGGCATTTGAAATTGGCAAATCCAGTCTAACATATTCTGTGAAATACTAACCTAAGCCTATAACCAGCCAAACAAAATACTCATAGTAGGATTGAAATCTTTTTGGAAAATGTTTTATTAGATTAAAACCCATAGGCCTAGCAGTAAACCTCAAATTCTCTAGTCTGTTACTTATGTTTTCTTACTGCAGAGCCTAATAAAAGACAGATAACCAGGCACTTATGGTATCATCATATATTGTTAACCAACAAACAAACTACAGATGCAGTTTTCTTTAATCGATCTACCAACCAACTACTCTATCCAATTTAACCTCACATCAAGCCTTCAGATACTTCAGTCCCTCGATCACCATGAAGACAAGACCAAGACAACATTCATTCAAGTCTGTGCTTGGGTTAAACTTGCCGGTGGCAGCGATAATTAAGTTCTTCCAGAGCAACACCTCAATTGCCTCAAGATGTTCCTCCCTGTTCTCCTCCCCCTTTTAACTCCACCATGTGTTTTGAAGGAAAAAACTAGCATAACCAAACTTGATGAAGGAGCATAAAAAATGTGCCTTGCAGATGTCACCAACAATGAGCCAAGAAAAGCTCATCGACACATTAAATGAGCTACACAGTTTATATTTTGATCCAATTCAAAAATTGGAAAATTATAGATTTATTAATAAATATTGATAAATCTTTAAATATGGAAATGAGAATTATGTAAAGGTAACAAAAACCTTTTGAATTCTTTCTGGATGTGGGAAACGAAGATTCTGAGCATGAAGCATTTGCCGTTGAGTCATAAGCATGTTCTTTTCCTTCAAAAAGACATACCACAGCTTGTGAAGATCATCCCATGATTTGAGACGTAACTCAGAAGCCTTCCAGCCACGACCTTCATTAAGCATCAAAGTTAACAAACAAAAAAAAAAAAATGATAGTGTATTTTATATGGAAAACACACTTAAAGCCTCTAATGAGAGATTTTGCAACCAGATATCACCGAGAGATACACACATCAAAAACTAAATAGTAGAGAAGGACCGCATGATAATAATTCTCCAAAAACTGGACCATGTCACTTTAATTCGAAAAAGTGTTTCTCAGTTGCTAATTTGTATGAGTAGTCTTTGATAATTTTTGTTGTACTTCTTCATGTTATTTTGCTTTGTTTTCTGTTGCCAAAATTAATAATCCCTAAGAGGTTGAGGGCATTATCGTTGAGCATATGCTACACAATTCTTGTGTGACAACAATCATGTAACTATAGCAGTAAATACCACGATATCTCTAGACCCAACTTTTGGTTGGAATAAAAAAAATCCCAGAATTTGCGATGCAGCCATGGGAAAGGAAAACTTCTTCTTGATATCTTCAGGATTGCGATAGTTATAAGATCTCATATACACGCGTTCAGGATCAGAGACTAGAAAACCCACGGAAGCGCTTTAAAGATCCTTTTTTTCAATGAAACTCAGCTTAGAACTGTCCGGAAAAACCCATCTGTACCGAGAAGAAGATAGGAAAAAACTATAGAAGAGTGACAAGGGTGTAAAGGGATACAGATAATACCATAAGTAACAGGCTTCTCTTCATCTGTGCTCCTGTCCGGCTCAAAAAACTCCTCGAGAGGATTCAGCGTTCTCTTAGCAGAAACCGTTGCAGCGGCGGAATCGGAAGCTTCGGAAGAACTTGAATAAGACCTCAATCTGGCAGAGGCGCCAAAAGCTCGACGGACAATCCTGGATACGAACATTGTGAAGCAAACCTGAAAGCTGCAACCCGTACGCATCAGCCTCACAAACTAGCGACGCGGAAGACGACAGAAAGGTAATTATTAGTAACGGAGATACCCGATCAAGAGGGCCAGGAACGTCGGCGAATGGGCGGCGCAACTCGGGACGCGAGGGTTTAGCCTGGAGTGGAAGCGAGGAAGACGAATGCGTAATGAGGGCTGTGTTGTGGGCTCGTGGGCTTCGAGAAGGGCCCAGGTAAGGCCCACCAAATACGATATTTTACTATTTATGTCAAATATTTGACTATATTAATTACCCTAATTTTAAAATAAAACTATAAAAGGATATTCCAGCTGTTTGCGAGACGGAGGGGCACCGGCTCCAGCGTTCTGAGACGATCTATGGCGGCGGCGGCGGCGGCGACCGGCGAGAAGAGCCGCGGGGGATGGAACCGCCGCTCCGTCTTCGATCTACCTTCTGGTTTCTTCGACTCCTGCCACCTACTCCACGTCCTCCGTCCCGACCAAGCGGAAGCCCCTTATCCCCCTCCCGCGGCGGCAACCGCCGGGAGCGACGGTGAGGGAGGGGAGCCGGCAATTGATACCCTTCACATCGGGGATAAAGGGAAGGAATCCTCGTGGTCATCGAGGTGGACGTGCAATACTTGCAAGACGGAGTTCGATTCCCTCCAGGACCAGCGCTCCCACTTCAAATCCGACCTCCACCGCCTCAATGTTAGCAACGATTTTTCTCTCCAGTCTGTTTTTATTCCTCCATAGGAACTCGGAAATGAAAAAGTGTGTCCTCTTTTTGTTTTAAAGAGGACGTTCAAGTTAAATATGTACATTCAAGGATAGAGAAACATTAAACGAGGAATTCAAACATATCACACTTTGGCTGATCGAGTTGCATGCATTATTGAAATCAGATCGCTGATCCAAAAGACGAATTACAAAAGCAATAGCATGTTCTATAGTCTCCATGGATGATTTCATACCCTAAACAAGAAACCTAAATATAATTAGGAGGGATGTGTTTAGAACATAGCCAAAGGTGCTTGCTTGATGAAGGTTGATGCGGTCTTAGAATGCCCTTAATCTTTCCTACCTGATGAAGGTGTACCAAAGCATATTTTGGACAAATGATCTTTGATGGATTTGGAATCACAGTAACCATTTTTTGATGGAGTTCCAAGCATAAATTTCTAGAAAAACTGCTCAAAAGGCTAGTTCAATAGTCTGTTTAATTTAAATTACCCTTTTCTTGAAGAGTTTCAATCCCCTACCATATAATATGTTAAGTTTTATGGCAATGGGATTTCTGTATGCCTCAACAAGTAGTTCTGTTGAAGGTAAATCTTGAATTTTGTAGCTTACCATTTAGTACCTATATGGTGTACAACTTGGATCTCCTAAGGTATGTCATCCATAGGACACCTTTTAGGTTGATATTTATTTTGGGCTTTGATTTTAAATAGCATGAATTGTCTTGTTCCTGCGATTAGTTGGCAAATATTTCATAGGCCACATTTGAAGTTTGATTTTTCTAAAATTATGCCCCCCTACTTTCAAAATGCCCAAAGCACGCATACCTAAAATACCACTGAATTTGGTGAAAGTAAATTGACTCCCAAACCCTGCAAGTAAATTGACTCTGAAACCCTGCATGGGATGGCATCTTGTTTACAGTAAACTTAGAGAGATCTTGTGTTTGTAATATACTAATATATAAACTAGTATATGATATGATACATATAACTGTTTGCCAACTTTTTAAAATTGAGGTTTCATAAGATTTAACATATTTAGGTCATTGGTTCTTTTAATCATAAGCTCACAATGCTCCCATTACAATGCTTTTGGTTTGAAAGAATTGCTTTACTGTTAGATGTTATTACTTTGCCTGAATTATCTTTGACTTCTGCTCCTGTTTGGCTGTTTCATGTTTTGCATCCATATTTATAATTTATTTAGACTACAAATGCTCTTTTCTTTGGGCCCCAAGAACACTACTAATAAATTTTGTGGTCCATACACAAATACATTACTTGCCTGTTCTAACTCTTTATAGGTCAAGCTGAGCATTGCTGGCAAGAGTATTATCAAGGAAGATGACTTTGACTACTTGGGTGGTGATCCTCTGTTTGAAGACTTTGATGTATCTAGTATCTCAGGTTCAGAAGTTGAGTTTGAAAATGATCCTATCCATAGTAGTAGCCTCTCGAAGAAAGGTGATAAACAAAAGCTATGTTTTCGTATCCAATCAGGCGAAATTATTTCTGTATGGAAATGTTTGCTTATGAAAGAAACTGAAGATCTATCTTTTGAGAATGGTAAGCCAAACCTTATCAATGGAGATGCATGTCTAGAGGAGGATGAGTTGATTAACAGATTGAAAACGATGGTCTGTGAGCCTAGAGATAAATCACATTTAAGGATCGTTTTGCTTGCAAGTGGTGGTCATTTTGTTGGCTGTGTTTTTGATGGGAACACTGTTATAGCGCACAAAACATTTCACAGGTTGGTAGATTTGTTTTTTTTCAGTTCTACTGATGCTTTTAGATACAACCCATTTTCATGTAGACTCAATGTGTTATCTACTTTTTCCTGATGAGAATCAATTTGAAGTTACAGTTTGCTTTGTACAGATGTTTTATCAATGAATAATTCACAAAAATTATGAATGCAAAAAGTAGTTCTTTACAAATGGGCATATTCCACGGTGGTTTACACTCACCATCCACCTAATTCTGCACATATGAATGTGTGAAAGATGTTTTCCAATCTTATGGAATTTATCCAAAATGTGTTAACTACCATCTGTCGTTCTGGAACCAGGTTAGCACTGGTTAGGTTTGTTTTCTAGTTGCGTTGGATCTCTTCTTAGCATTTCAGATACTGGGTATTACTATTGATGTTATAGTTTGTAACCGACTCTAAATAAGTTGTGACTAGCAAGCACCAAGCACTTGTTGGCATTGAGTCTCTTCTTTCCATGTTCCCACATTTATTCGCTATGTTATTTTGCATTTTAAGTTGGAAGATTTAGTTTAGATGTTCCATTAGCAGTTGTTGCAATGATTTTCATTCTATAGGTATGTTGTCCGGGCAAAGGCTGGTAAACGGCAATCTGCTAAAGATGCAACTGGAAAAGCAGCACATTCAGCTGGTTCAGCTCTACGCAGATATAATGAAGCTGCACTGAAGAAGGTAGTACGTCAGTTATTTCTCTATTTTTTTTTTCACTTTGCTAATGTCTGAAGAAAAAATGTCTGTTGGAACTGCCAAAAATTGTTTTTGTTGTTTTGCAAATGCATAATTGCTTATACTTTTGTTAGACTCACATATTATGACAGACCATTCTTAATATGTACTGCTATACTTAACAAATTGTGGATGCATCATATTGTAAAATGTATTGTTCTGTTAGTTTAATTTTATCCATGTACTATATTTGTGAATTTATCTTTGAATCTTACTGATACAGGAAGTTCAAGAATTGCTTATATCATGGAAGCCATTCATCCAGTCTTCCTCGTGTATATTTATATATGCTCCTTCCAGGAGTCATCAGATCCTTTTTGATGCTGAAAAGCCTCAGTTCAGTGATCATGGTTCTGTAATTAGACATGTTCCTCTAACTGTTCATAGGCCAACTTTGAAGGAAGCCAAACGTATATATGAGCAGTTGACAAACGTAACTTATGAAGCAGATGATATTGGAATCCCAGACGAAAAATCATCTCCATATGTAGGTCGTGATGGAAAGAGCATTTCTGAACCCAGTCATGCTATGTTATCAGAGCGCTCAGCAATCAAGGAATCCTATACTGAATCAAGTTCAGGACTAGAAAGTTTGTCAATTGCCAGCGAAGCAGTTACTGTGACAATTAACAGAGATGAGACGACACCTCTACATGAAGCAGCAAAATCTGGTGATCCTCAGCGAACCCTTGACCTTCTCGAACAAGGTCTCAATCCCTGTATTAAAGATGGTAGGGGTCGGACTCCTTACATGTTAGCATCCGAGAAGGAAGTCCGTAATACTTTTAGAAGATTTATGGCTCTATATCCTGATAAGTGGGATTGGCATGCTGCCAATGTTCCTAGTCCACTGACAAAGGAGCTGGAAGAGGCGCAAGCAGCCAAACAGGTAATTCATCTTCTTTTTCCTCGATGATGCAATTTTTTATGTTCATTCAGAGTAGTTTGTTTTTATTTCTACTTTCCCATTGTTTTGATATTTGGTGAAAACATTAATGGTCTTACAGCCTGCAATGTTTATATGTTTAGTACCCTTTGTATATAGATACAGATGCATATGCTTTCTTAGATGCCGAATGGAGACTTAAAGCCAATGGACTTATTTTACTGCTTGCACAGTTGCACTAAATTATCAGCAGTAATATTTGCATCTTGGGCTTACTGATTTGCTAACTTTTTTTGGATGGTTAAATAGGCCGAGAAGGATGCCAAGAGGAAGGCAAAGACTAAAGAGTGGAAGAAGTTGCGGAAAGCAAAAGAAAAGGCAAAGGTTAGCTTCCTTATAGTAATAGTTGTGAAGGCTAAAGGAAAGTATAAACCTTCTTGAGAAGGCCTTTTTTTTTTTTTTACCTTGTTTTTGTCATATGAAATTTCATCAATAGTGAGAGAGAAAATCTCAGTGATGTGAATCCTGAAGACAAATAATCGTTTGATTTCTCTCATGAGGATGAGAAAAACTGGTCAATTAATGTTCACTACATGATTTGTTAACTGCAGGCTCAAGCTGCAGTATCTGAAACTAATTCACCAACTGTTTCTCAAGCTCAAGAAGCGCCACCTACTGGCCATAAGCAGCAGCTGAAAATCAAAGAACTTCTTTTATCTAAAGAGGTCAGACCATGATTTATTTTTTCTCTACAATAATGAACTACTAAATCAATTGCGTTATCGAGTTGTTTCTTCTGCCTGTGATCAGGAGGAACAGAGGAGAGCCCTGGCCGAAGAACGAGAAAAGAGAGCAACTGCAGCAGAGCGGAGAATAGCAGCTCTTAATATCGGTCTATCAAGTAGCAAAGTAGCATCCGCAAGCCTCCCAGAGCCTACGAGTGGATCCAGTAACCTTGTGTGTTCATGCTGCAATGCTTCCTTGGAAGGCAAAATTCCTTTCCACAGGTATAATTACAAGTACTGCAGCACCTCTTGCATGCACGTCCATAGAGAGATTCTGGAGGATGGATAGACCATTCTTTTAAACAAGAATATCTCTCGCGTGCATAGCAGGCTTGGTCGCACTCGGTTGAACTAGTCGTCGAGCGAACAAACTAGCTGTATAAAATTGATATCATGATGGATAACAGTCTAACTACTAAGCATTTTCAAAATAAAAGTCGGCATATTTTGGTGATTAGGCCTTTCCAACAACTGGAACATGTCTCACAGAGGCCTCATGTGCTATTTGATTCTTTGAGCAAGGTGCCAATGTCTGAAACCGATCTCATCTGTCTTGAGTAGCTCCCCTGTTTCCTCCATGGCTGACATTGACACCCCATCCCACAACTGGTCCCAACCCAAGTTGCCTCGCATGGGAAGATGATGAAGTAGGTCTTTCTCCTTGTTTCCTGTTTGCACCTTCATTCTCATGTGCCCAGATCAGATTGGTCCCCTTCTGAAGCTCCTTTCCTCATCATCTTCTGGGGACACAGTGCATGGCCAACAATGGCTTGTCTCTGCCCCTTGACAATGATCCACAACGAGACTGGCCGCCATGCCCTGATGGCCATTCTTTGGTGATAGAGCAGTGAGCAAGAACATCCACTGATTGGATCTCAATCATTAAGCTAAGAATTAAAGAGATCATTTCTTAAGAGAATATACTGATTGATCTATAGCAATCCACAGTGGAGCTTCTGATTGCAACTAATGCTTGATTGAAATGGGAAAAATCTACTCTGTTTAAACGTGTTGTTATTATAAATGCTCAGTTCTTGAAACAACTGTGCTAGAAGCTGACAGCGTTGAGTTCTGATGCCAGATTTGTGATTTCATTCGATCATTGTGATCGAGAAGCTCAAACTTGACATTTGAAATGGAAGATATCTGATTTGTGGAAATGGCTTTGCAGACTAACATACTCAGGTAATTAATTACATGAAAAGAAGAAGATGAAGAAGAAGAAGAAGAAGAGAATGGATTTTATGACAGAGATGGAGATTCATAGTGATAATGCAATGCATGATTCAGAGGCTGCCGTTTGATTTCTTGCAGTGAAGAATCGCGTCGTAGACCGAAACATCGGCGTTGCTCCTGCACCACTCGATGCCTGTTCTGGAGCCGCTGCCGCGGCTGCTGCTCGCGCTGCTCCTGCCCCTGCTCCTGCGTCGCTTGCGCGCTGGCTTCTTCGGGATCGCCAAGCTCAATCCTTTGGCCTTGTTGCGGAGGGGCACGAGGAGGCAGAGGTAGTACCTCCACAGGATCCTCTTCAGCGAGGCGGCGCCCTGGACGAGCACCGTCGACTTGGACGACTTTGAATCATTGCCGGACTCGAGGCTTGTCGACTTGGAATTCAGCGGCGGTGGCGGCGATGGGTAGGGGAAGGAACGCTCTGTTCCTGCGGAGTTCGCGAAGTGGAAACCGTTGACGTCGATGGTCCAGCGCGTGGACGCGGCGGCGCAGGCGGCGGCGGGATCCAATTCGATGAAGGAGCAGGCGGCGTGGGCGTCGACATCGGCCACGGCGAGGGAGGAGTTGTGGGTGATGAGCCACCGGTAGGACAAGGTCTCCTCGGCGGAGCAGCAGTGCCTGAAGGCCTCCATGTTTGGTGGTGTGGAGAGGCGTGAGAGAGGAGGAATTATTAATAGAGAAGAAGGAGATGGCGAGATGAGAACAAACTACAAGGTAAATTTCATTTCATGCCTCAAAAAATGTTTTTTTTTTCATAAATTGTGTATTATACATGGTTTCCATTCTTTTTAAAAAAAATTAAATTAAAGTCTATATTTGCATTAATCATGCATTTTCACAACTATTTGTCCAAAATCTTCAAAATGATTTGATAATATTTGTAGGGCCATAAATATAATATACATTTTTTGTATTAAGGGTTGTTTTAAGATTTATGCATGAATCATATGATTATTGAAGGGGGTTTGCATGCTAATTGTGCTATTTGTAACTAATTGATTGAAAAGATTCATTCGAACAAGAATATCCCCGCAAGATGAGCCATTGGATAGTTGGCTTATGTGGTGATGGAGTTTCTAGCCTCTTTTAACAACAACCGTAAATATCCATCTTCTTTTTAATTCTCAAAAGTGCTCCAAAATTTTACTCGTGTGATTCGAAAAAGGTCAGGACAAAAAGGGTCACAACATTAAAACCTTCAAACCAGATCAACTTGAGTTTTTCTTTCATTAATTCTTTATACTTTAATTATTGTTTTTTTATTATGGGTTCGTACGTTATAAATTTTTAAAAAAGAAAAAATCATTAATGTTAGACATAAATAGAGTAGGCACCTTACGTGAAATTTATTATCTTTCTTATCTTATTTTATTTTGTATTATTTTTACTGCGTTTCTAACTTAACTCTTACACAAAAGAAGATGAGGAAAAGACGACTACATTATTCAACCCCCTAACAACACAGAATCGATCTTCCAATCTCCTCCAAGCTAACAAGACAATATCCACAAATATACAAGAAACAAACAACACATAAAAAGATAGCAAAAGGAGATCTAATTAACCTCCAAAATTCAGAAAAAAATATAACAAATAATTTCATAAAAAAGACGACGATTTTCCTCGTGATGTCTGCTGCTGCAACGCAGTGCCAGCAAAAGGCAACGAATCTGACAACTGATTCTGAGCAAACACAGTGAGTCGTGATGATTCGACTTCCACAATGTCAACGCGACCGGCAGCATGATCAAATCTGTGCCTGCTCAAAGATCTGCTGAGGCCGATCCTTTATCCTCCGATCCAGAAGAAGAGAGGAGGAGGAGGAGGACCGCAGACAAAGCGGCCGGCGTATAAAGTAAAGCTGGCGCAGAAAGCTTCTGGTGCGTGCATGGCTGATGGCTGTTGTGAGGTCACGTCGTCTCTCTTTCGGTGGAGCTCCTCGTCAACGATCGTTAATGGCGAGGGAGACGAACCATGCGGCCGGCGGTGCTCGTGTCCCACTATAATTCAGGGAGAAACAACAAATGCACGCATAATTATATTATAGAGAGTTGAAATTCCAATTTAATGGCCTTGAGATTAATGATGATCTTTGTATTTAGCTTTTGTCAGCCGTTGGGTTGGGCTCCGTTGACCGCACGCACTGAAGAACTCTACCATTGTAATAATAAGAAACAAGGTGACGTTCATGAATGAATGGCATCGAAATCTTGTTAATGATTAAGGATTCAACGAGTCAGATTTGATCAATTTTTATATATTCAGTCCTTATTCTTATTTATTATATTTATTTTCACCCTCATTTTTATTTTTATATCCAAAAAAAAATCAAATATTCATCCTCTTATAGTACCTATCAAAAAAATCAAATATCCCTCAGAACATTGCTGAGTTGATTACGACAGAATTACTGAAGAGAACAAAGATTCGAATCTCGACGAAGTCGAACAATATCCTCCTCTAACCAATTGTAATTTCTCGATTTACCTCTTCATAAATGATCGTAAAATCGACCGTATGGAACCATTAGAATGACAGATTCTAATTTTTATAGAAGAAAATTAAATATTCTCTATACTAATATTTTTTTTATTCCATCTAATTATTATCATTTAATAAAAATAAAATAAATATTTATAGATTATAAAGGAAGAAATGGATAAGAAAATATTAATTTTTTTTAATTTTTTTAATTGATCATTGATGAAATAAAAAATTATTATTATTATCTATATAATAATTTAATTTGATAATTATATGTGATATATATTTAAATTTAAAATTTTTCATATTTAATTATTTAATCAAATTTAAAATAATCTTTCTATATCCTCTTGGTTCAGATTGGATATCAAATTATGATCATGATATTTTAGAATCTTATTTTGCATGCAATGAAAAAACGTTTAAAAAAATTTAGGAATTAATGTTTTATTGGAAAACATTTTCTGTGAGATAAATTGAAAGGTTTGATGGAATTGGCGTACCTCCTGAGTGG
>JBBMKF010445842.1:0-13073 GCA_037834155.1 Curcuma caesia | reverse complement strand
TATTTGTATGTATCTGTAGAATAATAATTGGACATTGGACTATTTATGTTGATCATGACTTGTGAGATTTAATATTGATAGGTTTTAGTCAGACGAAGCCCAGTCCAAGGAGATGTTAGGCCACAAAATTTCCATGTGAGATGGGGATTCAAACACTAGAAAAGTCACCCTCTGAAATTTAATCAATTATGGAGAAAAATAAGGATTTTTTTATTGCTTTTGCATAATATTAAAACCAGAGCTATTCAATTCTTTATGCTATATAAAGGTAAAATGAAGCAATTCAAAGAATAGTCTTTGACTCTTTTCTTCTATAAAAGGTGGAATCCGCCACCTTAACGGTCCCACACGGTCGATCTCACGATCATCTGTGAGGAGGTAAATCGAGAAACTGCAGTTAGTCACGATGCAAGAGGGTATTGTCTAACTTCGTCAGGATTCAAATCCTTATCTTTTCTACAATTCTGTTGCGTCGTAACCAACTCAGTTATGCTCCGGAAGCAATAGTTTGAAATCTTGTTCAAGATAATATGCTACTTAATTTGAATCTTGTTCAAGATAACTTGTATGAAGGGATATTTCAGTGTTTTTCCCCCAACTAGGCTTTGAAGAATACTATTTCAGTCTGATATTCCATGAGTATGGAAAAAAAAATGTGAACAAGTTCAAAGAAGTATCGAGTCTTTCACGACTCACGAGTTCTAGGCTTGAATAAATCGTTTCAAATTTTTGACTGTCTTTTGTTTTTGAATTGATTGAATAGACCTTTCAAAGTAGAAATTGGTCGGCAATGACTTAGAAATTGAATGAAAAAGAGATGCATATTGTTTAGAGCTTACTAATTATAGTGTGCAAAACACACACACACAAGTCTTACAATTACTTTGCATGGCATGGTCAAGAGTTAGTAGTCAAATCTTTTAATTTTTTTTTAAAAATCAGGTATCTGAGTCTTAGATTCAATTAATCCAGAAGGTGGAGAGTTTTCTTCCTGATTTTTTTTTTTAAAATCAGGTATCTGCATGATTATATATATATTATAAAGGTGTTACTTAGAGGTGTATTAAAATATAAATAAAACTAAAATACAAGGAACATATTTATTACCTAAAATTATATTTTAAACATATATAGAAGTTCAAAATGAAGTAGGTTTATTTTGATTTTTTATTTGGGAACTTCTTTATTTATCTATAAATAAATTTATTAAAAATTGTGTTGATAAAAATATAATTCATAATTTCATTTATGGATATTATTTATAAATATTATTAACAAGGTAAAAGCGTTTTGGTGACGAAAGTAAATACTTCCTCCTTTCTCGTCGACTTTCCTACAGCTCGGCCGCTGCAGCGACGAAGCTTCTCGACACTTGACTACTTCCGCCTCCGCCGCCGCCACCACTTCCTCGTTCGCGGCGGCGCGCCTCCGTGATGCTGCGTCAGTGCTTCCGGCCGCTGGAGCGGTGTTTCGGCCGGTTCGGTGGCGGAGACGGTCTGCTCTGGCACATGGACCTCAAGCCCCACGCCTCCGGCGAGTTCTCCTTTGCCGTCGTCCAGGCCAACCACTCGCTCGAGGACCAAGGCCAGGTTCTCACTTCTCCCTCCGCAACCTACGTCGGCGTCTACGACGGCCACGGCGGGCCCGAGGCTTCCCGATTTGTCAACACCCGCCTCTTCCCGTACCTCGATCGTACCTCCCCCTTCTTTCACTCCGCTATCGCAAATTGGACTTGACTTCTTAATTGGATCGCAGTTTTGATTTTCTTGAATCTTGCTTCAGGGTTCGCTTCCGAGCAGGGGGGCTTGTCGGCGGACGTGATAAAGAAGGCATTCAGCGCGACGGAGGAGGAGTTCCTTCACCTAGTGAAGCGATCGTGGTTGTCTCGGCCGCAGATCGCCTCGGTGGGTTCGTGCTGCCTAGTGGGAGCGATCACCGACGACACTCTCTACGTGGCCAATTTGGGAGACTCGAGGGCGGTGCTTGGCCGCCGGGGTGTCGACGGGAGGTCCGTGGTGGCGGAGCGGTTGTCGACAGACCATAACGTCGCGGTCGAAGAGGTTAGAAAGGAGCTAGCCGAGCTGCACCCGGATGACTCCCACATCGTTGTCTATACTCGAGGGGTGTGGCGGGTTAAGGGAATCATTCAGGTTGGCCTTTCTCATTATTAACTGTTCTATCACATAATTATTTGCTTGACTACATGTTTAGGATTCTTCTTTTTCGTCTTAAAATCTGTAAATCTCTCTGTTCAACAAGAAAATCAAACTCTATCTCGTCACTTCTAGTAAAGCTGATTTCATGGCACTAAGCATGCTTCCGATAACATTTCTAGTTTTCTTTAAAGTTCTGAACATAGAAATGAAATCAGTCATGTGGTTTGGAAATATTCTTCTTAGTCGGAGAACACGTTCTGCAATATTCATGTGTTTCTATCATCCATCTTTTAACCTAACACAAGTTGCATTCAAATGAAATTGTTGTTGAACTAATTTGTGCATCAAAATGAAATTGTTGTTGAACTAATTTTCATTTGTATAAGCTAGAGCTAGGATTCCATAATTCAAAATGCTGCCCAATTTTTACTAAGAATTTGGTTGATGATGAACCCTGATGCTAACAATATTCCTTCTTAGATACCAGTGGGTCAATTCTTTGTTTATTTCCATTGGTTCTGTTCAGTTTCTGCTTATCTGCGATTAGTATTTTGGCTCGAATTTTTTTCCAAAGGATGGTTAACATTCAAAAATGATAGTGTTATCAAACATTATGTTGAATGATCACCATATTTTGTATCAATGTGATTTTCAATTTTTTTCCTTTCTTTTGAGTTTCCTTCTTTCTTTGTATTAACTCATTCTTCTGGTATTTCAATGCAATTGCTGGATTCATGTTGATGAATTTGGAAAGTTCGTTGTCCAACAATATGTTGTTGCTCAGTGCATCGACTGTTGGTATGACATCCCTTTGTACTAAGCAGATCTTACTATTTTGTGATCTCTGAAAACTTTTCAATAAAAATGATAAAGATTGTCTGCAGCTTGTTCTCCATCTCTTTGTGTTAACTAATTACAAAAATGTGAAGGTTTTTTCTTTTGAATGGTTTGGGTAATTAGCTTCAACAATGAATATATATTTATATTTTGCATGCTCCTTAAAACAAGCCAACTTAGTTGTACCATTGATTTTTTTTTTGTTTTTTTATTGAATTTTGCTTACTTGCCTACTTTTTTCTACGTTATGGGGGCAATGCTGCCATCTCCCAAAAGTCAGTTCTAATGGTATTGGTCAATATGTTAGCTAAAGAAGATGCATGTTGCTGTTAACTGCTTTACCTAACAAATCACTGAGATAATACCAATGCTTTGGTTTTGTCAGTGAACATGGGACCCTGGAACAAGATGCCTAAACGCTTGACGGTGTCCTTTTTTTCCTCTCTTTTTCCCTCTCAGGATAAATCACATGCTTCTAACAAGTTCTATATTCTGTACCTGGGGTATTGTGTATAATGCAATCTTCCTTTTCAAAAGTAAACATGTGCTTCTATAATACTTTATTGAGTTTATTCCTCCTTGAGTATGTTTAACAAGTTGTTGATTTCATATTCATGGAAGCATATTCTCCTAATTTTTAAGAGTTCGAATCATAATCCTGACGGATAGTTGTTAATAAGCAAAAGAAACATTCCAAATAATGTTGGATGCTGCAGGTTTCTATCCTCCTAGTCCAGGTTCTTGCGTAGCATTCCTTCTGAGATATTGACGTTCTTGGTAATTGATACTTGTCCTTTAATTAGCTATATGGTCAGATATATAAACTAATAAATTATTTCAAATACATCCATTTGTAATCGCACTTAGGTACAGATAGCCTTCATTTGGTGTTGCATCTTATGCTCGATCTTTTATCCCATTATGCATCTTTGTATTTGCATGGTTTTTTCTTCGTATTTATCCTGTCTCCTCATAACTTTTTAAGGTAACCATGCTGGGAATTTTGTGTTTCTTTCATTTAATATGTACATAATCAAGGGCCGCAAATAAAACGTATTCTGAGGTTTTAACTTTGGCTTCAACATTCCAAGCTGTTGATCGTAATAGAGAATGAAATTTGAAGTATTTATTTGTTATTCAGCTGCATGATATCATAGTTTGGCATCGAAAAACCGCTGATCATTTGATTCTGTTATGCATGTATCTTATCTTGTATCCTTCACTAACTTTGCCTTTTGCAATAAGCAGGTTTCCAGGTCTATTGGGGATATATACCTGAAAAAACCCGACTTCAGCATCGACCCTTTATTTCAGCACTTTGTTTCCCCCATTCCCTTGAAGCGCGCGGTCATCACTGCCGAGCCAACTATTCGGACTCATAAGCTTAAACCACAAGACTTGTTTTTGATCTTTGCATCAGATGGACTCTGGGAGCAGTTGAGTGATGAAGCTGCAGTTGACTTGGTGTTCAAAAACCCAAGAGCAGTAAGATTCCTATGATCCTAAATTCTAACATTTGGTTAAGCAACCAGGCTGGCAACTGGTTCTTTCTTACACTATCTTAAACATGATCTTTAAGGGTATCGCGAAGCTCTTGGTTAGAGCTGCACAAGATGAGGCTGCAAGAAAAAGAGAGATGAGGTATGAAGATATAAGGAAGATTGATAGAGGAGTGAGGCGCCACTTCCACGACGACATCACAGTCATCGTGCTGTACCTCGATCACCAGCACCATCGAGGCGGCGGCCGTGCCAAGTTCAACGGCAACTTGCCCTCCGACTGCACCACCGCACCTCTCGACATCTTTTCCTTCAATTCCGATGGATCGGAAGACCCTCTTCCAGCCATTGTCTGAGCAAATACTGCATTGCAACAGTTTTCCTGAGACAATCTTGCGAAACAAATGCGAGTTAGTCGTATACTTGTATATCATGTGATTGTGAGGGTATGTGCCTTGGAAAAAAGAAAGAAAAAAAAAATTGGCAAAAATTTCAAGGAAATAGCTAGCTGTTTGATGGGATGGTTTGGTTGTGATTTATAATTTAGTAGCAAAGATCAGTTCGACTTAGCAATTGAATCTCCAGTTAAGATTGAGTTGATTTATTGGCAATTGGTGCAAAGCTCTCGCAACTATTTTGTTTTTATGAATGGAATTTTCATTAGATATTAATTGATAGGGTGTGAGTTGATTAAATTTAAATTCCGAATTATAGAGGGGGGAAAAATAGGCGTTAAAGGTTTTTAAATGAGCAAGTGAAAATGTAGATGTATGCAAATTATTGAAAGTATAAAATAATAATTAAAAGTAATATTAATATAATTGGGTGAGAGAAAAATAAGTTATTTCTAAAGTCAATATTAAATATATAGTTGTAAATATGAATAACCACGATAATGATGAACTTCTTCATTACATATAATTGTGATTTATAATCTCAAACTAGTCTTAAAAATCTCTTTCTTTTTTTTATTTATTTAGCACGGAGGATCTTTAGTTTTGAAAATTACGCAGGAGCAGCAATTAAGATGCCCAACATCAAATAGGAGTTGGTCGTATCCTTTGATATAGTTGTGTCTCTTGCTACCACCTAATGGGTCGAATACGGTCTGATCGTGCTCCCTAACACGATTATGTTCGCTCAACCGATCGAAGACATCGAACAACCAACATGGTCAGGTCATGCTTCCTAACACTGTCGTGTTTAGTCAATCGTGTTCGCTAAGCAATCGACACGACTAGGGTGTGCTTACCAACACCGTCGTAGCACAATGGCGACATCTCGAACTCGAAAGGCTTTGTGATGTAGGGGCCTGAGTTTTAGAAGATCATAACTTTTGATTCGGGATTAAACCACGAGACCTATATATATAACCTATCAAATTGAAGCTTATTCAAAGAACTTAAGTATAACTCGTAACTAGAGATGTCAAACGAACCGACTCATGGCGAGGCGTGCCAATCTACCCAAAATCCATCATATGAGGGTAGGGTTGGTCCACCAACTTGGTGGGTTAGAAAATCTCTTACCCAATCCAAGGTGGATTGCTGGTTAGGTGGGTCAATCCACGGATCTGTCAAAAATAAAAAAATATTAAAAATTTTAAGTTTGGATTACAGTTTAAACGGGTCAAGTTGAAATTTTTAAGTTTAGATTGCGGTTTAGACAGATCAAGCTCATTAGTCCATTAAATTTTCTATTTTAATTTTAAATTTTAAAGAAAAATAAGTTTTCCCAATCTACGAGCCGATCCAAGTCCGCCACAGGCAACTTATGCGGGTCACGAGCCTAGGTGGGCCAGTACATATGAACTCACATTAAAATAAATTGATAAAATTTCAATTCAACCAGTTTAAATTATTTGATGAGATGGATTAATCCAACATATTCAACTTAAATTGACAGTTTTACTCGTATAACGACTAAGTCTTAGATTAAAAAATTATCATTTAAGAGTCTTTCCGGAGGCTCAGAACAATTAGAATTATTTTTATTTTACTTCATAGATTTTGAGATTGTCAGGAATTATTTATTTTTTATTTTAAATCAATCTATTTGGTTAAATCTAGTAACGGTTCCTTCTTTCAGTTTGATAATTTTCAATGTTTTCTATATATTTTTGCTATATAAAATGAGCCACTAAAATAATTGCTATTTTGTCGACTTCGAAAATTTACTTTGTCGATTAAAAAAATGAAATGTAAAAATTCAAGTTAATGGAAGATGTTGAATTTTTTAACACAAAATTTTCACCTGATGACTTATTCTCAGGATGTTTCAAAGATCCTTTTAGTCATCTAAATCTTTTAATTTTTTTTTTAAAAAAAAAGAGACGTAAACAAACATAAATAGAACACAAAATAAAAATAAACAAGTAGGAAATATATGAATTTATATTGTTCGACAATTTCAATAGAAGGCACACAAAGATAATTATTCCTTTTAATAATTTATGGTACGGAATGAGAAAACAAATGATGGCAACGTGAACAAATTAAAGAGAAGGAAAAATGGCAAGGTGAATAACAATTTTAAACATTTTTATTTTTAAAAAAAGTTATGTTAATTTTGACATAATTTAAATAATTCTTATTAAAAACTATCAATATATGACAAATATGATGGTAATAACAAAACTTAAATAATATGTAATTGATAATTCAATATTGATACGGAATGTTAAAAAACAATATGTTACATTTCAACTGTTTAAAATGTTTTTTTAATTAAAAAAAAAGACAAATATAAGGAATCTAGCTAGGTTAGGGTTCTACCACCCTACAACATTAATTCTGTTGGAAATTAATTAAATTGCCTACCAAAAGGAATATCTCTGCAACAGGAGTCAATAATAAAAAGGACCATGTAATTAGTTGTTAATTTATTATTAACAGGGTCTGAGAAGAATTAAAAGATGCAAATACATACGTAGAGCAATTAGAGATAACAATCCTACAGATTAAATAAGCATTAAACCTAAATTCAACTCCTACAATACAAGCTCACAAGCACAACAAATACAGCAGAATTTCTGCTTAAATACAATCAAAGTCTCACATTAAAAATCTATAGAAAATATTCTGAAGTTATAAGATAAAAAATATCTCATTAGTATGAGACCTTTTGAATAAAGTCCAAAAATAAAACCATGAGAGCGTGGGCCCAAAATAGACAATATCGTACTATTGTGAATATATATATAGATTCCATCAGACCTAATAGTGGTATCAGAGCGGATCAATATGGTGGGAACTTCCATTAAGGGGTCCGTTGGGACTTGGGACCCTTAAAAGGACGGGTCCGTTGGGACCCTTCAATAAGGGGTTCGTTAGAACTGTTAAGGGGGGCTCTTAGTGGTCCTTTATTTGAGGGGTAAATTGTTGGAATACAATCAAAGTCTCACATTGGAAATCCATAGAAAAGATCCTGGGGTTATAAGATGAAAAATATCTCATTGGTATGAGACCTTTTGGATAAAGTCCAAAAATAAAACCATGAAGGTGTGGGCTCAAAGTAAACAATATCGTACCGTTGTGGAGATATATATGGATTCCATTTATTATAACAGTGGTATCAGAGCAGATCCATGTGGTGGGGGCTCCCATTAAGGGATCCGTTGAGACTGTTAAGAGGGCGGGTCCGTTGAGACTCTTCAATAAGGGATCCGTTGAGACTCTTCAATAAGAGGTCTGTTGGGACTATTAAGGGACTCCCAGTGGTCCTTTGTTTGAAGGATACATTGTTGGAATATAATCAAAATTTCACATTGGAAATCGTTTGAGGGGCAGATTGTTAGATCAGAGTTCCACATTGGAAATTCATGAAAAAGATCCTGAAACCTTTTGAGTAAAGCTTAAAAATAAAATCATAAAAATGTGGATTCACAGTGGACAATATCAAATCAATATATATAGATTTCATCAGATTACCATAATACAATTACTGTTCCTGAGATTTTTGCATCTACTTGTCCTTGAAAGATATTAAAATGCATTGATTAGTTACAAGTACACACTGGCCTCATTCAATCATGTGATCCCCATGGCACACTTCCCATCAAGAGCACACACTGACCCATGAGGGAGAAGATGAGAGTGCTCAGCAAAGAGAATAAGCTTGATGACAATGCAATCATGAGCAAGTTAAAAATTCTGATAGATGGAACAGTCGATGCATCTTAAATTTCAAGCCCTGAGCATCAAAACAATTGATTCTGGTGTCTGCAATGACAATTCCACATTTGTTGCTGCTGAGTGGAGTCAGTGAGGCCCCAGCTATCTACCACTGCTTTCTTCTGCCAAGGCAGCCTTAATAGAAATACACAAAGTTGCTGTCATATGCCATAGCAAAACAAGAGCATAAATATCAGACGGATGAAGTAGGTTAGGTAAAATCCATGCCCACAATTTCATTTATTAGCTTCATACACCTTGACAACTTCCTTGGTAGTAAACAAGCAAAACACCCAATGAGAAAACAAAATAGCATAATGCTCAAAAGCCAATGTTCTCTAGAACTGAAGGTTCATACTCTTTAAAGTAGAAATCTGCATTTTGAGATATAATGCAGTCAAATTTAAGAGTGCTAAACTCTGTTCTTCCATATTAGAGAGCACAGAATTAACCTTTAATACAGGGGGCATATCATGGTCATCCTGTCGGTTATGAAGAACTAGATCAAATGACGCTAGAATTAAACTTCCAAACTAGAATTAAACTTCCACCCTCCACATGATGCTTTGTGTTTCATCATTGAGTGATCTCTCTAGGGCCTTAGTCCAACCAACCATTATGTTTTTTTCCCCTCATGTCCTTGGGGCAGCTCACAAGATTCACTAAGACCCAGACTTATTATCAGCTGGAACCTGGAGGGATAAAACAATCCACAGAAAGCCCAGGGACATTAAAGGCCACCTCATCAATAGTCCAAGCCTCCTTTATTCTGGTCTTGGTGTGACTCAAGGCTACTTCCCCAAACTGGAAAAGGGTGATGACTGAATGACCAGAGTGAGCAATCATAATCCCCTCGACTGGCCGGTAATCATTGATGGAGGAGTTGATTGAAGTTTCCCAATATACAGAATCACCACCAATATTTGCATGGATTCGAGTCAGACGTGAATCCTCCATATGGATGAGAAGCCCAGATCTCTGACTGAAGTAACCAAATAAGACATGTCTGATAACTTCAACATGTCCTTCACTCTTTGCCTTGAGAGCTTGTGGATCTGCACAGAGCTTGAGGATGAAGCAATCTTCCCCATTGACATTCTTCTCCCCAATGCATGGTGCATTGGTGAACATGCTTGCTGTGGTCAATGGATCAAGACCCTAATGCATACAAAAACTGAACAATCTGAATTAAGCTACTACAAAACGTGGTGGAAATAAAAATCAAATTTAGTAGCCATTGATCTAACAGAATCATGCTCCATGAATTGGTTCTATACCTGAAGGGCCCGACGTAGTGGTCGAACAGGGCCCTTGGCTGCATGGGCACCGACCCAAGGCGAGTGGCGCCAAACGAGTTTGCCATTGCAACCGGCATGAATCTTACTGCCGCTGACAGAGAGCTCCATGTACCACATTTCAGGCACCATTTGCCATAGCACAAAGCCACCAGATACAGCATCTCTTGAAGAATTCCTATGCCTGATGACTCGGGTAGCTGTCTCTAACTCAGTTGCTACCATCCTCACCTTCCCCATCACATAAGAATTCTTGATCGAGCTCAACAACTTGGAACCTCCTGACGCAGCTGTGTACTGCTGCAATATGTACTGTGCCGAAGACGTCTCCTAGGGCATCAAAAGAATGGGTCATTCACATGGCAAGGAAATGAGCACAACAAAGGCATCCTAGTCGACGTGCGCAAGCATTTCATAGGAATATGTCAGGCATTTCGTCAAACACAAAAGCAAGCATGCATTCTCACAATGGGGGTATCCTTGATGCCAAGGTGAGGAAGCGTCTCGGCGTAGGAAACACGGACAGGGCCGAGAGGCGCCGCAATGACTCCGAGCAAGAGCAGTAGATCCGACCGGCGGGCGGCGCCGGCGGAGCCAAACAGCGGCCATGGCAGTCGGCCCCACGCCGCCCACTGCCCCCACCCGCATTCCTTCCGCGCGCCGTCCTCCTCCTCCTCCTCCCCGGTATCCGGCCCCTCCATCAGCGGCGCCAGGCGGCCAAACCTCAGAAGCGACCGATCATCCGCGGCCCCGAGACGCTTCAACGGCCGCGAGAGGAGGAGGAGCTCCGCCATGGGAGGCGGCGACCGCCGGGGGAGATCGGACACGCACCTCCATGCCTGCGCCAACCCCCTCGCCAGCTCCTCGCTCATCGCCGTGAAGAACCCTTGCTTCTTCTCCATCTACGAGGACTCCAATGTAATTAGTTAGAACTTTGCGGGGGCAATTAATAAAAACCAGAGGAAGAAGAAGAAGAAGAAGCGAGAGAGCGACTGCAACTCGCAGAAGAGAAACAAATACATAAAGACAAAAATAAATATTTTTTTTAATTTTAAATTTTATTTATATATATTTTAAAAATTAAATCAATGAAGGAATTTGTCACGTGACGAAATTTCAAATATTCAAAATCTGTATTTAATTTATTTTTTTTTCTTCTAATTTTTTTATTTTGTTTTGCAGGAATTTGCCATGTGACAAAATGTTAATTAAATTGTTTCACTTCAAAATAGTTAATTTAGTCCTTGCGAATTTAATAATTTTCAGCATTTAAAAATAGAAAATTAATTTAGGAAATAAAGAACGGGGGACAAGCTCCATGCAACGTAGGGTACGTTACGTTATAAAAGCCATGCAAATTTGTCGCATGTATTCAGTCCGTACAAAATTAATTAATTAAGTGAAGAGATATTGTCTATTGAATAATAATAAAAATAGAATATGTTAGGTCATGCTGATGTCATGTTTACGTCAAAAATAAGAGAAAAATCAAAAGGCTCATCATTTGTAAAACACGACGACTCCTTTTCCAATTAAAGTCAAATTAGTGCAATATTTAACGTCATCTATCCAAAATTTTTATATTATTTCATCATTCGAATAAATTGGTATGTAATTTTTACATCGTATAAAAATTAGCCATCAACTTCTATAATATGTAGCAATTAACGTTTACAATAATAATTTTATATTATTTTAATTTTATTTTTTAATAATAATCTAATTAAAATAATATTTTAACATGTAAAATAGTTGATCGGAACTTTATAACAATCATCACATTTCAAATGAATATTTTTTTGATTACGATCAACCATGTAGAAGTTAATATGTAACTTCTACAACTTGTAGAAGTTAGCATGTAGCTTCTATACTAATGTAGAAATTAGTTGTTAGCTTCTAATTTTATATCATTTTTATTTTATTTCTCTGAGTGATAACTTAATTAAAATAATATTTCAATAAGTATAATAATCAATGGAGACTACATAACATTTATTACATTTCAAATGAATATTATATGATCATGATTTGTCATGTAAAAATTAGCATGGAACTTCTACATGTGGTAAAAGTTGGCATGTATCTTCTACACCGTGTAGAAGCTAGCAACCAGCTTCTGCATGTTATAAAAATGATAATCCCAGTAGCCACATCTCTGGGGGAGGTCGGCCCGAGCTTTTGCATGTTATAGAAGCTACATATGTTAGTTTCTACATAATTGATTTTTCATCATCAATCAAATCACCATTCGCGACCCAGGATTTTATTTTCTCATCAATCCAATAACCTTCATCCCTTTTCTTTTTCTTATCAATGAATAGATCTCTTTACTTGTACAACTTAGATGTTTCATATTTCTCGAAAAAATGATTCGATTGGAATTTTGTATGATACTTCTAAGATCAATGAAATTGATATTCAAATATTTTTTCTTAGAAGGTATTGATTTGACCCCATAAGTGAAATCACCAACCAATAGCATATTGCCACCAAAAACAGAAACCCGTATTTCTTCTAGAAAATCTCTTAATTGTTCTAAAGCAATTAGAAAGAGATTGTTTAACCAGAAAAAAAAAATTCAATTTAGATTCAGATATAGATATCTATCCAAAAGTATCCGATAATGAAAGGATATTTTAGATAATCCATATTATAGGACAACCATTTAACTTTAATTGAAAATAGAGTGGCCATCTAATAATTTCACAAATGATGCACACCTTTTTAATTTTTATTCAAAAAATAATAGATAAAAAGGCAAGTAAAGTAATAGAGTAGGAAATCCAAATTAAAATTGGTCCATGAAAAAGATTAATAATTTAAACCCATAAAAAAACTTTAGTTATTTACAAAATAATGATGAAAAAGTCAAATATCGATCTCTATTTTATTTTTCTAAAATAATCAACTCGAAATAAACCACAAGCTTACCATATATCGTTTTGCTCAATATATCGTGACGCGTAATATATCGGCCGATATGACATTGATACAAGAAGGCGACACGTGGCCAAGTCAAAATCGAGAACACGTAATAACTCGTCTCTTCGAAGCCGCGTGTCCGAGAGACATGGGGCCCCGCCCGCTCATTTCCTGCTCCTCCTCGTCGAT
>JBBMKF010445832.1:0-13073 GCA_037834155.1 Curcuma caesia | reverse complement strand
CACAAAAGAAGTACATTTCGAATATATTCCATCTATTAGATAATATCCCTTTATATATTGAGTGTCATTCACCGTGAAATTAATCTTTGGGAAATTTCCTTGCAAGACGTTATTGAATATGAGAGATTTATACAACATGTTAATCATTGTATGAACAAACAATCCCAAAGAATGCATATCGTAGCCACAAGTCTTGAAATGCGACAACTTCAAGCACGATTATTGGTGGCCCATGGTCTCTCGTAAACTATCATTTCCAAGCAACTGACAAATTTTCCATTCCTAGTTCATATAATCAAAATTGCCCAACATGCTAGAAAAGTCATGCCTCTCATCATCATGTATTTGAAAAAGACATTGAACATCATCAACACCTCTTCAAGACATTGAGATGAGCAAATAGTACAAAAGAGATTTTAGGAGTGATTTATCACGTAGAATAATGTATTTGGATTAATGAAATAATTTTTAGAAATAGATGAGTATTTGTAGAGGAATTTTTGAAAATTTATTTGAATGATTGTTATATAGCCGTTGAGAATTTCTCATTTTTGGAATTTTTTTATAATGTCATAGTTATAAAAAAAACTTAAAAGGAATTTTTAAAATTAAAAGGAAAACATTTTAAACAGAGGGGGAGGTGTTCATGTGGGAGTGCCCAGGCCCTAAGGCCACTCGGCCTCCCCGCCCTCCCAGTCTCATGCGTGCCCGCGCCGCACTTTTGTGTTTGGCGCGTGCACGCACGTGCTCGAATGATTTTTTAAAAAATTTTATTTATTATATATATATATATTATAATAATTTTCCAAATTAATTGTAATACAAGAGAAATTAAAATTTCCATTTGATATTTACTCAAGTTTTATCATCTTTTGAATAAACTATATATATGCATTGCCTATTCAATTTAATAATGTGTGTGTGTGTGTTTTTTTTTTAAATTTTCTTTCGAATTAAATAATAATGCATATAAATTTGTCAATCTTCAAGGAGCAAACCCGAATAACCTAAACTTTTGGAAATAGTTTGTAAAAGAATAAAGTCCAGGTGCAAAAATGAGATTTTCGCAAAATGAAACGACGGCCCGAATAAAGTCGACTTGGAGGCTCAGGCTCGCTCCGTTGCCATGGGAGCCCCTGGTTTTTGATTTGGGAGAGGAATGCTTGCTTCTCGATTCTCTGATCGTTGCTCGAAGCACAGTTCGATCGGCAGAAAAATGAGGTGGGTTTGTGCTTCTTTTTTGGTTCTGCCTGGATCTTGGGATCTTTCGAGGTTTTAGGGATCCTTATCAAGGTAGAGGAGTCGATTTAAAACGTAAGTGACGTGGGTTTAAGATGAGTAAGAAGTCGAACAAGGACGATTTAGCGGAGGACTACTGCTTCATTTGCAAGGATGGGGGAAATTTACGGGTGTGCGATTTCAGGTGACCTCCGTTTCTTTATCTTCTTTTTTTACTTGTATATCTTTTGGTGTTTTTTTTTCTACATGAACTTCTTACCGCTATTCTATGTTAACATGGGCAATCCCATGCATAATACGTCTCTCATTTTTTTTATATAGTTTTGGTTATGGATTGTTGTATCATTCTTCGTTTTCTTTTCACGTAGATATCTACACATAATAAAGATTCTTCTCTTGGTGTTCGTGTGCTGATAATTGCATATTCTTTTTGTGTTGTAATTTTTCTCAAAAAATGTTTTTTTCCCTTCGGTTGGTACCTCAGATATCCTTTTGGCACGGTTTCCTCCTGTTTGTAATTGGATACAGCTCAATTTTTTTTCACCCCTGCAGAAAAAAGCGCAATTCCCATTTCTGGTAACGATTTCTCCCATTTATTCCCATCTTGAGCAGAACTTTTGATTTTCTGGCAGTGAGTTCTGCCATTCAGTCCCATCTCCAGCAGAGCTTTCCCTTTGCGACCCATTTCCAGGAGTACTTTAACCATCAGCCCTGGTCTCAGGTTGACATTGCAAGAGCCTTGGTTCACCATTAGGGAATCATGTGCATGTGGTTCTTGTTTTTCCGTTCTTGCATAAATGGACTCGGATGACTACATATCAAAGTATCATTTCTTAGTAGACTTGAATATGGAAGTGCTTCTCCTGTTTGTCATTATAATGTTCGATATAAATGGAACCTGAATAAAAGACCATGCTTGGCATGCACTGAGTTAGTAATGTGGTTATGTTACATGCATTCCTATATTGATTTCTGTCCACTGATTCAGTTGATTGTTTGCATGGCAGAATGAGAGAGGTTCAACATACTACTATTTGGGATCTAGCATATAAATTTCTTATCTTGAAATTGAACACACTGTTAGGTTATCGCTGCTATCTAGTATTATGCAAGACAATTAGATCACTTTCAGTTAAGTAGATCATCTTCCTTTATCTCTCATATGTCAACTTTAATTAGTTCAACTTGCATAACTATGCAATTTATGGGTCATGCTTAAATATGTGAATACCATATCGTCGATATGTTTTCTCTCATTATATTTTCTTCATAGCTACACCCGATTGCTCATAAATACAATATATATATATATATATATATATATATATTTATTTATTTATTTATTTATCTAGCAATGCAACCTCTCACAAACCTAGTGGGATAAGGCTTGGTTATTGTTGTTGTTGTTGTAATGCAACCTCTCACACGTTCTCTTGCATGCTCATAAATACAATATATATATCTATATATATATATATATATAGATTTAAAATTTTTTCTTGCAATGCAACCTCACACATTCTCTTGCATGGTTATCTCTACCATTTTTTATTGTTTATTTGTTGTCAATGCTCTAGCTCATAAAACATAATTGGTCACACCACAATCTTATAAAATCTCTCTCTCTCTCTCTCTTTTTGTTTTTTTGTTTACTTAAGGACCATTCCGCAAGCGCATGACAATCTAGAAGCCTCCATTCATTTTTACCTTTAAGTATTTCTCCTATAAACGATGTTCTCATCGATTTTTTGTTGTTGAATAATAGATTCAAATATCATAAAATATACTTGTAAATAGAAAATATCATAAATAATTTGTATATGTCCAAGTCCATCCATGTTATATGTTCTATTACTTTTCTTTCTTTAGTTGTTGCCTAAGTTTGTGTAGTCAACTATATTAATCTTATCCCTCTATTGAGATCTGTGTGTAGCTATATTCTCTCAATATTCAAATTAACTAATTATTTTTCCTATACAACATATAAAGTATTTTAGATCTCCATGCATCCTTTACATCTTCCATTTTAATTGATTCAACTTGTTCAAGTGTATATCTTTATTACCATTGAACTTGTCCATGCCTCCATGCCATTCCAACTTATTCTCTTTCTTTTATCACCTATTGTAGCGCACCTAATTATTTCAACTTAATGATTTTTTTCTATTTTATTCTCTTTAGTAATCCTCATATCCATCTTGATAATCTCATTTCTATTGGATTATTTTTTTTAATACATGTTTCCTAACAATCCAATACTAGTCCATAAAATATGGTTGGTCATATTGCAATCTTGTAGAACTATTCATTGGCCAAATATAATAGGCTTGCAATAATTCCACAACTATAAGCTCCTCTTTATATCAACTGTCCACTTTTCCCTATTAATGATATATTTATTAGTATCTCCTTCCTGGTGAATGATACACCTAAAGTATTTAAAACATAAAAAATTTTATCCATCCAACTAAATTGTGCTCTAAATCCTTTCTTATTATTGCAACTATATTTCACATATTTAATTTTAGTTCATCTTGAAACTACTAATTTCTAATTTTTTCCCCACAATTCAACATTCGACTTTCAACTATTACACTTTAATTGTTGAAGATACATATTTATTTTCAATCTACTTAAGGTTAACGTTATAGTCTCAAAATATCATGTTTTGTGATTTTTTTGAATAAAATCTCATCAAATTTCAAAATAACACCTACCAAGATGAGACTAATAATTGAATCTAGTTTCTAATGTATGAATTAAAAAAAATTATCTTCTTCATTATCATCATTAAATCATGTGTGAGTTAATGATTTAAGATTCACTGCATGGATTTTATCCCTTCATTAAGCATAATGAATTATTATATGCTACTCATATTCAAATTAATTAAATCATTTTTATTACATTGACTAATAAAATTTAACTCTTTTGACTATACAATCTCTTGGTCACCTTCAAATATGGTTTTCCCATCTCAATATATTTTTTGTCATTTCTAGTAACTCAATGCATGCATCATACTATTCTTATTCCTACTACATTAATTTTTTTATTATAGTTCTATTCTACCTAGCATTTGTTTCATAGCATATGATGTATCATATGGTCTTATAAAAATTTCCTTTAACTTAGAGGAATACAACAATCACACAAGGTTTCAGAAACTCCTTGCTATTTTGACAATCGATTCTTTGCCTTATCGATGATGTCTTTTTTAATATCCCTTGTTAAATAATTGTTCAAGTTGTCTAAAACTTTCAGTTACAATGAATTCTTTTCCATCAATCCTAACTACTCCATTAATCTTTTCTTATTACTTAAATTACATTTCACATTTAATTTTAATTCTACTATCTTAAAATCCATAAGTTTTTAATCTTTGAATTTGATTTAATATATTAGTTAACTCAATATTGCCATTAAATAACATATATCAAATTGTTAGGTTATCTAGTGCTAGTGGAAATAAGATAGGGAGCATTGGTTGTCCCTTGATCTAAACTTATAACCATTGGAAAATCATTTGTCACACTTACAATAGTTCTAGTACTGGTAACAAAATTTATCATACTTATCTTTTATCACATTATTATAATGATATAGACTCATAACTAAATGTTGATGAGACAACAATTATATGAAATTTAGTAGTTGTACCTTGATAGTTCTAACTTCTAACACCAGAAATTATACTATTATATGACTTTTTTACATACCAATGTACTCTTCTTGATGTCATTTTTACATATGATCCACCATATTAATTTTCTAGTAACTCTTATATATTATTTTTCCAAGTATGAAAATGTTAGGCATTTATTCAGCTTGCTGATACAAGCATATATATAATACATATGATAAGGGAATAATACTAGTTAGGTAAAAATTGAATCAAGAAGATTTTGAAGAAGTCTCTCAACTAGAGAAAAATGTTAAAGAGTGAAGCAAGTTGTTAATCATTGTAAGAAAACATAGAATATAAAATCTGGATGAAACACTGTTCTTTTGTTAAAATTTATACAGTTTGAGAGTAGACTATTAAAGAGTTAGGTAGAAGATTGTGTCAAGAAAATATGGAAGAAATCTCTTAACTACAGGAAAATGTTAAAGAGTGAAGGAGGATGTTAATCATTGTAAGAAAACTTGAAATCTAGAATCTGGATGAAACACCCTATAAATGAGAACTTTAGTGTTCTTTTATTAGAATTCATATAGTTTGAGACTAGACTATTTAGGTTTTCATAATTTTAGCAAGTTGGTAGTAAACAAAATAAGAAGGTAGCTTTTCTTGGGAAATCCTATGAAAACATATGAATTTGAAAATAAAATTATTATAGTTCTTTGCTAAAAGGTTATATAGATATATATAATCTTAGTTTAAGGACATCTTAGAAATTTGAGCCATAGAACACAAGGACTAACATTATGAGTTTTAAAAAATGAGCGAACACGTTTAAGCTAGACAGATTGATCTTTGGATGATTCTAATGCTTGTGACCATTTTGCACATCAACTCATCATTTAAATTTGAAACCAAGGTTCAAAATCTCGAGTCATGTCAAAATTTCGATATTTGAATGGGACGATATTGGTTTGGTATTGTGCCAATGTTCCGATGTATAGTGCCGGTAACGGATTAAAATTGAAAAGGAAGGAGATGAAGCATTGGAAGGAGACATTGTTTGTGTCAAACATGATTTTAAATCTTGTACCACATGGGCGAAAGAGTCGAAACATATCATTTTGTAAATTACTAAAACTCGATACCACTCAGTATAGATCTCCTTCCTTTACTTCATTCCCTTCCTCTTTTAACCTCCAATCTGTCATCGATACTATACATTGGAGCGTCAGTACAATACTGGAATAATATCTTTTCAGTTAAAGATCGAAACTATGGCATGGCAAAAAAAAAATATACAAGGGACCATCCCATTCTGTATACTGGTAGTTCTGTGCAGTATGTTTTGACATCTTATTATCTTCAACTTTTATACAATTGGAAGTTTGTCTTTATGGGAATTATTTTTAATTGTACATGCATGATAAATTGGAATATTCTTTTTTATTGGCTGTAGCATGTTGCATCTTGAATAGTTTGGACCATTATAAAGTTTTTGCTTACCTGTGAAAAATGTAAAATTAAGATCAAGAGATATTCTGGAACAAAGAGTACTAAATCGTTCAATGGTCCTTCTAGGAATTGTCTTAAGGCTTACCATCCTGATTGTTTAGATAAGGATCCGATCTTCTTGGAGAGTGATGAATGCTGGACATGTGGTAAATATCTAAAACCCTGTTCCTATACATCTTTTCTATCAGTTGCTGTTTGCAAGTTTCGTATGCTAGGAACAGATACATAGTATTTACTTCTTGTTTGGACAAGCGTCTTACTGTATAATTGTTTTGAAGTTGGAGCACAAAACTTTTAGTTGATGAGTAAAAATGTAGCAAATAAACCTGTGGTGAATTTTGAAGGCGATAATAGCCACCTAATTGAAACATTTTGTGCCAAAAGTTGGAAAATTGTGCTTCTCTTATCAAGGTCAATGGGAAGAGAAACCCATGCTATCACCAGGTTATTAGAAAATAATCTCTCTCTAGAGTTACTAAATTTGAGGAAACTGATACAGTTATTCCATGACATTTTCATGGAAAAGTACATTGCATTTTATGTCATGCCTCTAAGATCTTGTCATAGAGTGTGATCCTATGTGCAACTAGTGTGGTTGCTTGAGTAGAGGCATCAATGGGCGATGCCTAGGCTGCTCCCTCTCCTCAGCATAAAAGAAACAAAAAAAACAAGTAAAATAGATTTTAAAACGTTCTTCATTAATAAAAGCTATTTCATTTTAGAATAAGTACTAAAAAATAAAGTTTTGTATAGACTCCTCTTGGATCCTAACTCTCTGTTTGGATGGGGTGAGAGAAGGTTCATTAACGGAAGGGGAAGGGAGGGAAAGGGAGGGGAAGGGAAGTATTTATGTTCTCCTTATTTGAAAAGAAGGGAAGGTTTATTAACGTAACATGTGTTACCTTGTTTGGGAGGAAAAGAAAGGGAATAAAGGTTAAATATATAAAATTACAAAAATATCCATACTTCTTAAAATAAATCATGTGAAAAAAATATGTATAGCTCATTAAATCAATATAAGATTTTTCTTGTTAAAACCACCTTGTGAGACCAACTAAAATTAATATTTATGACTTAAATAAATAAAAAAATTTAAAGAAATAATGAGTAGACATATAAATATACAATAAGAATGCAAAATATAAAATCTATATACTTTGGTACGACAAAGGATAAATCAGTATTTTTACGTATATTTCTATAAAAATTTATTGATGTAAGAAAGGAGTGAAAAGATCGTGCTCAGCTAGAGAAATTTAAAAATTTTAGGTTAAATAAATTATTTGAGAATTAATATGTTAAAACAGGGATAAAATTGGAACAAATAATATTTAGAGTTACCTTCCCTTTCCTTACACCCCAAATTGGAGTGTAAGAAAATCTCCCTTTTCATGGGTAAGGAAGGTTAAAACTTACCCTTCCTTACCCTTCCCTCCTCTTCCCTCACTCCTTTATAAACAAGGTTCAAAGTTCCCCTCCCCTTATTTACCCTTTCTTCCCCTTACCTCACTTCCTCCAAACAAAGCGTAAATGTTAGTACCCCAGTGAAGTTTTGATATGTGGTCAAATAAGTCTGAAATTATGTCCTGGTTGTATTTGACACGTGTGTCTAAGTGTACAGGGATTTAGGAGATCACACATAAGATAACGAACCTTGGCAGAAGATGTAAGCGAGTGAGAAGAATGACACGGGAAAGGAGCTGACGGGTTTGGTGCATCCGAGGTATGAGGAGTTGCAGAAGAGCACTTTGATGGAGCGAGAAGGATGTATAGGAGCAAGCCGGAAGGGCTCGGTGCATCAGAAGGACGAGAATCTGGAAGGAAGACTGTGCAAGACGACCAAGGTAGAACAGAGAACGGAGGAGGAAAATAGTTAACACAAAGTTGACTATTCCAAGCGCTCGGATCCATTCTGGGCGCCCCGGCGCTTGGATCCATTCCGGGCTCCTAGAAGTTCAGGCGCTCGAATCCATTCTGGGTACTTGGATATCAATTCCAAGTCAGCGCGAGCCGTTGCCGAAGTGGATGAGAATGGAGTCCATGTCAATGAAGTCCAGGCGCCTGGAGAGGTTTCAGGTGCTCGGATTGCGAGGAGTCATCCATACCCGTTAGAGGACCGTTGCCAGAGTGGATTAGATTCGACGAATCTAGGCGCCTGAAACTTCCACGTTAGCACAATGATTAGATCGAAGAAAAAGCTATAAATAGACAAAAGCTCGAAGAACAATTCACTCACTCAGTTTTAATTGTTTCATTCAGTCTGCTTTAATCGTTTTGTTCTCAACCGTTGTACGAGGTTTCTCCACCTCTGGATTGTTTCCAACGAGCAGATTTTAGCGAGTACTTTCATAGTCTTGGACTAACAACTCGAGGGTGGTAACCAAGTAAATCCCTTGCCTCGTGTTTTATTTCATGTTATATTTATATTTTAATTAGTATGTCCTTGCTAAAAACGTTAGCAAGAGAAAGATGCCACTTTTATTACATGTTGCTATTTACCCCTTCCCTCTAGCGATCCACGAACAGTCTCCGTTGCACTAATAATTGGTATCAAAGTCAGACCGCTTAGAAGGACTAATCGTCAACTAAGCAACTAGATCGGGAGGAATGACCGAATCAAACATCCACTCACCAAAGTTTAAGGGTGAATTCACAATCTAGAAGAGAAAAATGGAGATATTTTTTAAAACAGATTTTGAAATAATGCTGTGTATTAAAAATGGTTTCAAAGTGCCCAGGAACGAGGATAGAGAAGAACTCGATGAACTGCGATGGACCAAAAAGCACCGAGATGAGTTCATAGCCAATGGTAAATAAGAGTTCCATTTCCTTAATGTGTTACCAATATAAGAACTCAACCGGATAGGCCACTATGATTCGGCAAAAGACCTTTGGAAAAAGTTCCTAGAACTTCACGAAGGGACCTTAGAAATCAAGCTAGCTAGAAGGGGCTTATTGAGGAATCAACTAACTTATCTCTGACTAGAAAAGGGAGAAAAGGTGACTTAACTACATGCGAAACTTAAAGAAATAATCATCGGTCTTAACAACCTCGGAGAAAGAGTGCCAAACCAAGACACTCTAAGGTATGCATTCAACGAGTTTCCACGGACCCCAGAGTGGATGCCTATAGCAGATTCCTATCATATTTTGAAGAATCTAGAGGTAAGTAGTTTAGAAGATTTATTTTCTACTGTAGAATTATACGAATCAAAATGTGTAGGTTTAAAAGAAACAGAGAAGAAAAGTTACAACCTAGCACTAAAAGTAAGGCAAAGCAAGTCAAATTCAGAATCTTCAATAGATGGAGATGAAGGTCTATTTGGTAAAGAAAATGAAAAAGTTTTTTCATTTGACAAGTTCAATAAGAAACAGACCTCATGGTTATTATTTTGTTATTGTATTATGCTTGTTCATGTTTATTATGTTTTATTATTTATCTTAATTTCTAACTTAGTTTGACCAACATTAAAAAGGGGGAGATTGTTAGTACTCCAGTGGAGTTTTGATGTGCGGTTAAATAAGTTTGAAATTAGGTCTTGGTTGTATTTGACACGTGTGTCTAAGTGTACAGGGGCTTAGGAGATCACACGTAAGATGACGAATTTTGGCAAAAGAAGTAAGTGAGCGAGAAGGATGACACGGGAACAGAGCTGATGGGCTTGGTGCATTCAAGGTACGAGAAGTTGCGGAAAAATAGTTTGATGAAGCGAGAAGGATGCACAAGAGTGAGCCGGAAGAGCTCGGTGCATTCGAGGGACGAGAAGCTAGAAGAAAGACTGCGCAAGACGACCAAGACAGAACGGAGAACGGAGGAGGAAAATGGTCAACACGAAGTTGACCATTCTAGGTGCCCTGACGTTTAGGCACCTGGATCCATTCCGGGTGCCCAGAAGTTCAGGTGCATGGATTCATTATGGGTGCTAGTCCACGTTAGCGGAGTCTAGGCACTCTGAGAGGTTTCAGGTGCCTGGATCGCGAGGAGTCATCCATACCTGTTAGAGGACTTGATGCATTCGAGGTACGAGAAACTACGAAAAAGTATTTTGACGAAGCGAGAAGGATGCACAAGAGCGAGTCGGAAGAGCCCGGTGCATCCGAGGGATGAGAAGCTGGAAGAAAGACTGCGCAAGACGACCAAGACAGAACAAAGAACGGAGGAGGAAAATGGTCAACACGAAGTTGACCATTCCAGGTGCCCTGACGTTTAGGCACCTGGATCCATTCTGGGTGCCCAGAAGTTCAGGCGCTTGGATTCATTCTGGGCGCTAGTCCACGTAAGCGGAGTCTAGGTACTCTGAGAGGTTCCAGGTGCTTGGATCGCGAGGAGTCATCCATACTTGTTAGAGGGCCGTTGCCAGAATGGATTGGGTTCCACGAATCCAAGCGTTTGTTAGGTTTTCAAGCGCCCGGAACTGCCATGTCAGTATAATGGTCAAATCGAAGAAAAAACTATAAATATATTGAAGCTCGAAGAACAATTGACACACTCAGTTTTAATTGTTTCGTTCAGTTTGTTTTAATCGTTTTGTTCTGAATCATTGTACGAGGTTTCTCCACTTCCGAATTGTTTCTGACGAGGAGATTTTGACGAGTACTTTAATAGTCTTGGACTAACAACCCAAGGGTTGTAACCCAGTAAATCCTTTACCTCGTGTTTTATTTCATGTTATATTTATATTTTAATTAGTGTGTCCTTACTAAAAACGTTAGCAAGAGAAAGATGCCACTTTTATTGCAGAACACTATTCAACCCTCCCCTTTAGCGATCCACGAACAACCTCCGCTGCACTAACACTAAATATCATAAAACAAAAGAAAAATGCGCAAAAGCATTTCTACAGGCATTGCTCCTTAATTGATAGATTGGCACTCGTGGCTCTTGAATCAAGCATTTAAGGAGATGATTGGAGGCCGAGCAAGCAGCTAAAGTACTCTAAAAGCCAAGAAGTAATAGAATGAGATTAGGCATTTAATGCAATCTCGAACTTGAGGAAGTGAGAGTGCCTAACTAAATCGCTTTACTCAGCTTGAGTTTTATCTAGTTCAAACTGAGCTTCATGAACCACATGTGAGTGATGACTAAGTAGAAATTACGTGACACGTTGCTATAATTCACATATCTGAGCCTCTTATACAGGGCACTTTCTTCCTTGCCCACCTTTACACCCTCTATGTCCTGGCAGTCTCTATCACCTCCATAAGATCTTGATTGTGGTCGAACTGAAAGGATCATCTCATATAGACTCAATGTGTCACTCCATAAATGATGTCTAATGGAAGGTTGGATTGACCAATAATGATACAAAGTTGGGTCGACCAATCTAGTAAAGTTTGTTCAACCAACTTTTCTCTCTGGAATAGTGTGTTGATGAACCTTGGAGAGTTTGTGTCAACTAAATTGGGCCTTGGCAACACTACCAGGTTATAACAACTTATACGCCTCCATTACACTTTAATTAAGCTACACAACCAAGAAATAAGAAGAGTTTGGAAGACTGTGTATGGTATGGCTGGCTAGAGAGGGCGAATAGATGTAAAATACATTAAAATACACATGCAAAAGCGTAAACAATAAATGTAACATTGTATACATTAAAATACAAGCGTTAGTGACAAAGTGAATATATGTAACATTGTATTGTGGAGCTAAAGCAACATAAAATGCACATGCAAAAGCGTAAACAATAAATGCAACGTTAACATGAAAGGTGTAACGTGGTATGGAGCTCTGCTGCTACTCTATTCTAGACCTACTATTACTACCCCTTAAAATGAGACAATGAGATAATCTTCTACAACTACATTTAAGTTTTGATTATCATGCTTCACTTTGGTTTGACATAGATGTCTTTGCTGATACAATCTATGTGATAGGTTGGCATTATTGCTGTATTTGTAAAAGAGCAGCTGCTATCCAATGTTATTGCTGCCCAAGGTCAGTATGTGGCACCAACTCATGTATAAAGGAAGCTGTTTTTGTGCAAGTTAAGAAAAAGGCAAAAGGTTTCTGTAGTCACTGTTTGAAGCTAGCAATTTTAATTGAAGGAAATATGGATGTTGATTCAGATGGGGTATGCTTTGTATAAATTTCTTAATAGATAATGCATGAATTTCTTTGGTAGTTGCATTTATGCAGTCATAGTTGATTTTAAATGGATTTAAAATCTTTATTAGAAACATTTATGTATCTTTTCAACATAGCTTTCAAATTCATGATTCTTTTGCCTCATATGCAATATCTCATTTAATGAAAACAAAGAGCTGGCTATGCAAGTAGTGTGATTTGGTTTGTTGATATTTCTCTTTCCAATGGTGTGATATTGATGTTACGACACACTACTTTTTAATATTCTAAGTAAATATGTTCATATTGAGTTGAAAGCCATTTTCTCCAGGTAAAGGTAGACTTTGAAGATACCACTACATATGAGTTTTTGTTCAAGGATTATTGGGAAATCATCAAGGATCAGGAAAAATTGACACTTATTGATCTTCAGACAGCAAATGCTCTTCTTAAAAGAGGTGAAAATTGTCAGGCTGGATCAGATTCAGATGGATTTGAGGAGGTGGAATCTGACTATGATGAGTTTAAAGACAATTTCAATAATGGGTTGGCAATTTTTGAGGATTTGAAAGGCACATCTGTTAGATCAAAAAAGCGGCAAAAGAGATCCAGGCCAAAGAGAAAGGAGTT
>JBBMKF010445822.1:0-13073 GCA_037834155.1 Curcuma caesia | reverse complement strand
TGCAAGGCGATCGACCTGCGTCGCCTGGATGAGCAGCTGAGGAGCGCGGCCAAGGGGGCGGTGAGTTAGGCGACGGAGCATGCGCTGACGGTAAGCACCGGCGGAGAGCTCCATCCTGCGCGGTTCTGCGAGAGGGACCTCATCAAGGCGGCGGAGCGCGAGCAGGTGTTCGCCAACGCCGCCGACCCCTGCAGCGCAGCTCACCCGCTGATGTGCGGCTGCAGGTGCTGGTGGCGCACGCGATGGAGGAGGACAAAGGAGGACGCCGAGAGCTCGCTCGATCTTCCAAAGATCACGGGCCGTCGCCGGGGGAGGAGTGCGTGGAAGGTGCTCGACGCCATTTGCGAGGGTAAGGTGTTCGACGCGCTGCTCCTTCCCCGTCTGCTAAAATTGTTGAAAAAACTACAAATTAATAAGCAAAATAAACTACAAACATTTGCAATTCCCCTTCCTATGTGATTGAAAGAACAGGTCCCTTTAATCCCATATCGATCTTATTGCATCACAACTTTTAAATTTATCTATCAAGAATATATCAAGGAAGACTTATCTCAGGACTGTTTCAGTTCACGGGCAACCATCATTAGAACAACCAAAATACAATGATAATGATCAGTAGAAAGAAAACTGTTTTTTCTAACTTTTGTAGGGAAATCACCTGCTCAAATGGCCACTGGTAATGAAAGTTCGCCAAGTCGATTCTCAGCAGCCAAGTCAACAGCAATCTGGTAATGATACATGATTCTATGAACTGTTTCAGTTCTTGAAAATAGACATTCACACAACCACATTCTGCACCACCCTATGAGTTTGACTGACTCAAGAAATTTGCAAAGTACATAGAACATTAAGACTGTCAAAACAAGGAAAAGATGCAACCAGTTTTTGGCTGCAAGCATCATGATTACAAACAAACATCCAGCAGGTTGAGAACAGAACAGGGTGGGTCGTGAGAACAAATAGACAAGTGGTGAAGACAATTAATCAAAACCTACCCAGCCTAACCTAACTTGTGATCTTCTGATCTCAAAATGGTCAGTCGAGCATGCCCAAGGTTGTTACCTGTTATTTACAGCAGTGTGCAAAACTCGGGTATGGGCAACTAATGCTAAGAACCCTTATCGACAGTATCAACTCTCATCATCTGATATACATACAACATCTGACTCAGCTCTGTGCCCATCTACAGCAGCAGCAGATGTCCGAGACAAACCAGGGAGGGTTGATGGGAAATTGGATGAACTTCTGTCGATCGTAGGAACTAAATCAACTAACTGAAAGGAGCTTTGCTGGTTTGCCCCAATGCCAATGTCCCCGACATTCAGAGGCAGTCCAACACTAGTTGATGAGGCATCTTGACAAACAGATACAGAATTGGAAACGACAGGTTCTCCGGTTCCACTGACAGGCAGAAAGCACGCTTGCAGGTTAGGGGTATTGGCAACCTGTCCCATGGTGGTTGAGACAATATTGGCAAAAGGGTTATGCTGACTAGTCCCGCGAACGACACTCGAAGATGTCAGTGAAGCATTGGCTCTAAAACGTTGGAGATGCGGTGCAGGTGCACGTGCTTCGCTTCCGACTTGAATGTTTGTTCGTGGGGGAAGCATGGAGCTGAAGTGATGTCTAACCGAATTGCTCGGGAAAACTGAGGATGGACTTCGGACAGGCTGACCAGAAGGGATGGATGGAGCTCGAAGTCTTAAAGTGGCAAATGAGTTTGATTGTGCAGCTGGACTAGTAACTGGAAGTGGACTAGCAGCTGATGGATGTGCATCTGGAGGAAGGTTAGCAGCTGCCGGGCGAGTAACTGGAAGTGGGATAGTAGTTAATGGCCGAGTAGCTGGAAGTGGGATAGTAGCTGTTGGGCGAGTAACTGAAAGTGGGATTGTAGCTGATGGGTGAGTAACTGGAAGTGGGATAGCAGCTGATGGATGTGTATCTGGAGGAAGGTTAGCAGATGCCGGGCGAGTAACTGGAAGTGGGATAGCAGCTGATGGCCGAGTAGCTGGAAGTGGGATAGCAGCTGATGGAGCCAGGTTAGCAACTGTTGGGCGAGTAACTGAAAGTGGGATAGTGGCCGATGGACGAGTAACTGGAAGTGGACAAGCAGCTGATGGATGTGCATCTGGAGGAAGGTTAGCAGCTGCCAGGCGAGTAACTGGAAGTGGGATAGTAGTTAATGGCCGAGTAGCTGGAAGTGAGCTAGACATGGAAATTGTTGATGATGCAGCCCTCTGTACAAATTGAGGTTGGGAGGCCTGAAGTAAATGATGCGATGATGATCGCTGACCTGCAGTTTAAACGAAGTAACAAGTATGAACATTTAACTGACTCAAGATTAGAACAAAACCAGATGATTTCAAAACCAAGGCTACTTTCAAAATACTCGAACAAGTATGTCTAGTGCAACTTAAGTGTTAAGAAAAGTTTTAAACAATTACAAACTAATGCTAAAAATTGAGTGTCAATAACTAAAAACGACAGTGCATATCTACACGCAATGAACTTTTGTTCCTGGCTGCAAGAAAATATGTTCACTAACAGAGAAGCCAGTGCCCTAGCAATAGGATCTCACATCCATGAGCAAAATTGTCATGTAGAAAAATGATTTCACAATTTCAACAAAAAAATTCTGTTAATATGTCTCTGAATGCCAGGTGACTTTACAACCCAAGTGAAGAGAGTACACATGGGATGCGACAATAAATATTGAAGGTAAAAAGCATACAAAAAGTAAATTTCAACCAATCTTGACAACTCTGAAGGATATGCAAGTTATATGTAGATTCAAGAAGGGTAACATCTTATTTTGATGGCTTATAACTCTCACCTAGGTAATGCTTATTTCTTGCAGTCTCTTCCACTCCCTGACCCATGTTTGAAAAACACTATAACAGGTTATAGAAGTCTGCAAACTTTTGGAATTCAGCTTGGACCTCGGTCGGCAATGTTGCTACAGGAGATAAAGTTGAAGATGATTAAGTCAGGATTTGAATTGGGCAGGATTCACCGGATGTAATCCTAGTTTTGCCAAAGAAGGTTGGATTTGCCAATGTGAGTTCAATTCACCCAATCTGTAGACAGTGTGGCCGAGATGAGTTTGGCTAGCTTTCTAGATGTTGTGATGGGAACTTGGTGGGTTTTCAGGGATTAGGTGGGCTAATGTGGGGTTAGAGATGCCCATGGTGAAGAAAATAAGGTCGTCTTGTGCTCAATTGTTTATTGTAGCCTTTCATCCCTTGTTGACTAAGAGCTCTCTTTATGGGCCTTGAAGGAGTGTACCCCCAATGTAGTGAAGGCCTCAATGTCAAGCTCAATGAATATGCAGTAAGCTCCTATTGACAGAATTTAATGCACATGGATTGAACCATGTTCTTAAAGTGATCCAACCCAAAGTGCACATGTCTTCCCTTAAACCATCCAACAAGATTAGCAAGAGAAATTTTACCCAAATTAGAAGCTAAAACAAAATTGCTCCTAAAATTGGATTGGGCCATTGACAAATGGTAACTTTTGCTGCATTTCCTACACCAGTAACTCATAAAAAAAAATCGAAATGAATCACTCATATTCACAGGAAGACGCATGATAAGTGCAATGTCATATTGATGTCAATTAAATTAAAATTTAAGAACTAAAAAATAGGATTTAGTATGTGCATAAATTTGAAAGAATGGAAGTTGAGTAAGAACATCAAATCTACAAGCCATATGTTCCTAACTGAAGACTTGTCAAGTATCCTACCTTGTGAGGTCGAAGAAGATCCTCCTTGGTTCTCAATAAATTTGGCCCTAAACTCCTCTGCTAAAACTTGATTCATTAACACTTTATCGTAGATGGTTGCTAGAGTCTTCTTACTTTGAACATATTCTGATTCTGCATCCTGAAGAAGCATATCATATTTTTGCCGTACCTTCAACATCTCTTGCTCACACTCATGTATGTGTTTCAATTTCTGGAGAAAAAAGAAATATAAGGATACGGCTAAATGATGAATGAGTACAAAGGTCATGTAGAAAGCATTTAAAATAATTCATAGAAAGCAAACCATATCCTCATGCATCTTGGCAATTCTATCCTCGTGCATCCGTATTCTTGCTAGTTCATTCTTCAGCGGTTCTGGTTGAAGACCTTGAGTTGGCATCAATTGTATAAGAGGAAAGAGGGGATAACAAAATGTTTCTGGCTGTCTAGAAACATTTGTTAGATCTTCTCCGATACCATTTTGCGATCTCATATGTGAATTTTGTAAAATTGACTGGTCTACAATCTGGGAGACAAGGGAATGATTAAATTGCCCAAGTGAAGAAGATAAAATAGCTGGCTCTGACGTTGGCGTGTCATTTTGCAAAGAACCACTCATCTGTCGAGAAGGCCCTTGTTCGATTCCAGATGCAGCTACGCTATCTTCACACTGTGCAAACATGGGCACCCTGCCAATAGGCAGAGGGTTGTCAAAATAATCAGAGACAGATATGTTATTAGTGATCAGTTCATCTTGGAAGCTGAGATAGTCAGATGAATTTGATGTAGGAATTTCTTGAGAAGTGTCAGTGCCTTGGCCCTCGAAAACAGGTGAGTTATCAGTCCTTGCATGCTCATTTATACAAGGTTCCTGTTAGTGCACAATCAGACGTAGAATTTTGTCAGAAGTAGTACATAATGCAAAGACAAAGACATAGAAACCTATGCAGGCATGATTCCACCATGAACATGTGATTCTATCAAAAAGAAAATCACATTTGCAATACAGAAAAAAGATGATGGAGGCTGAGTGAAAAAGGCGTCACTTAAATCTGGAATTAACAACCATACGTGCTCTAATGAATCTACCTACAAGTTAATGTAAAAACTATCAAACTCCCACTCCCTTTCGGAAACAAAATCTAAGAATTGATCTAAGTGCACTATAATGTTCCAATCAACTTCACAAGCTTATCTTATTGCTATGCAAATAACATTAGAGCAAGCAACAGTCCTCACATTGTGTAAGGAGAAAAATTCCATATCCTTCTTCCAATCTTTTGTTACTGGAGGTACTAATTAACAAATAAGTTTACCTTGAAGCCATGTGTTATGGCTATGAAGATTCATGGATTATAAGTGCGTACCACCAATTAATGGAAGTAGCACCTCAAAGGCTCAAATTTAGATATGCTTATGAACAGACTTGGTAGAGTTGAAGCCATGTAAAATCAACTTAACACTAAAGACTAGAACATCTGAGGATGAGAGTATCACTTGTCCAGATTTTGAACACATTTTATTGGCTTTTAAAGATAAGACAAATAAGGTTTGGTAAATGTTGTGATCTAAGTTGATTAATACATTAAAGAGTAGACACCATTTGGTCCTACATCTACTAGAGAGTTTCTATAATTAAGAAATTATATGCTAAAGGATTTATCGATTACTTTGGAATAGATAAGACCTGACTTTGTCATGTATAGTTTTGCTGGCCCACCTAGAGGCTAGATTTTGTTAGTTATTTCCAATTCAGCAGTTGACAAAACAGTCTTTATGTGCTACTACTGCTTATTGGATATGAATTTTGAAAACCTTATATAAATCTTCCATAGTTATACTTCAAAACAAATTATGTGCATTAACACAGCTAGTTGTAAGCGTCCCAGGTGATACTTCAGTCGGTGCAAAATTGAGTTCAGTATAGAAGATTCATTATCATTTCAAAAGACCTTTAAGCCACCATTCTAATCTTTCCTCCAACATCAACTATACAATCATTTCAATTGTCTTCTAATGAAGCAATAGAAAAAAGGTGGTTCTCAAGCCTTGAAGAAAGATTGCAATGCCATTTTATTTGTTGGACACGAAAAGCAAAATATGATGCATGGATTAGTGGACGAGATATTTGTCTAGAACCAATATCACTAGATTCTATGTTTCCTCCATAGAGGCCACCTGATGGAGTTGACATTTGTTGATGGCATCCAACAGTTGGATTGCCTCAAGCACTCAAGTTTCATAATGGAAGGGAATCGAGATTGCATAAATCTCTTATCTCATCATCGATATCTGCAGTTTTTAGAAATTTACTTAGCTACTATTTGCAATAGTTTGTTAGCATTTTTGACCAAACACATATATTGTTTCTAACATATAGAAGCCAGTATGAAACAGTGCAAGTGCATCCATGCATGGCATCCTGAAAGGCAACCATGCCATCTATGTCCTGGATATTGCTTATAACAAAACAAACAAAACCTAAATTTGCTTTATAATTAACTCGTCAAAATTTAGCGTGTTCATTTAATCAGGAACAAAATTGAGTTAACAATTTAAATGCCACGTGACTTAGTAATTACAAACTAATGAGATTTTTGCAGCTAATTAGTTTTTTAAAAAAAAACTGACTTGATAATAACCCGACATTTATCAAGGAAAGTGAACCTGGATCTCTGTAGATAAAGTTGCCAAGCATACACCATCACCATTGTTCATATGTTCTCCTTGATCCATAATTTGTGATGGACATGATCTCGAGCATGATCTTTCTAAATTTTCATCGAATCCTTGCTTCTCAGTTGCTGCTGTTCTACAATTGATAGGCATGTCATCAACCACATTAGTCACTATGTCCATGATAGGTAGCTCAGAAGCAAGAGCAACAGTATCCGTGTGCGTGTCAATTGTATCTGTAAATGGAACACTGGATGGAACTTCCAAAGGCATATCCCTCAGTACTTCATCCACACTGTAGGACTGGGTAATAAATGTTTCATGTTGACCTGAAAGGCACCCAGCTACTCCTGGAGAAGAAACTATAGCAGCTTCAAAATTTTTTGAAGGCCGCTCAGTGGTTACTAAGTTACCGACAGATAACACGCTGCCAGTTTGTTCATTTTGACAAGAACCAATTGTGTCGGAGTCATATGTTCCAATTCCCAAACTATCATGAGAATCATCTTGGTCTAGTACTTTGAATTCCTCCAGCGTGAATCCAGAATCTGACAATGGAATATTATGAAAAAAATCCACTAAGTTAACAGCCTCTAATTTACCACCCTTTGCTTCTTCCAACCAGTGATTCTTTATCTGATGCTCCTTATCCCTTGCAACTGATTGCATACTTTTCAGTTTTTCATATTGCACACTCATGTGCTTACTAAACGCAGCCATATTTTTAGCAAAATTTTCTGAAGATAATCGAATATTGTTCTCTCTCTCGGTTGAATCATTGAACATAGCTAGAAAAGGTTCAATCCTTTTCTCATGCTCCTTTTTAAGACTCATCTCCATCTTTTCCTCGTGCTTGTTGAAATCTAAAATTTCTTCATTTTGCTTGACACAGAGATCTGCTTCCCTTCTTGAACAAATTTTGTTAATCAAATTAATTTGATTTCTAATAAGCTCATCATTTTGAGAGCCAGGGTGTTCCTGTAAATCTGTATGTGTTGCACACCCAGGATCTTGCTCCTGCTCTGGCAACATTAGTTGTTCAAGAACATTATGACCTTCTGGATCCTCATTACGGGCACCTTTCTCAAGTTTAGAAACATTAGGCCCTGAAGAATCTGTTGACATCTTGGAGACAGGTTCTTCAGTAATATCAGCTCCACTAGATGGTGGACCAGACTCCCTTTTCTTCCTTGAAGCGCTGTCTTTCTGTGAAAACTTCTTTTTTAGAATTCTTAATTTGGAATAAACATTAGAAGTCTGCTCTTCGTCACATGTGAAGTTCAAGTACTTCTTTGCGAGTGCAAGGGATTCCTCATGGTTAATCTGGTGCTTCAAGAAGGAAGCGGCCCGCCAACACTTTTGAGTTCCAAAGACAAAAATACATGTCATAGAGAAAAAACACATAACTGCTGGTACTATTAAAACAAATTGAAAAAAAAAAAACAAGTACATAATTTAACATATGACCAAATTAAACCAAGAGAAGAGTCGGACTACTCAAGATCAAATTGGATATGGTTTACCAGAGTTCGACTTCATTTTATTAAAATATATGCATTTTTGGGGGCCTATCCAATATTTGTAAACTTCAAATCAATCTCTTATCTCTGATGAGAGAAAGTAAAAAACCAAACGCTGGGTTACAAACATTGAATATACACTCAAGATTACCTACATCTACAGAAAGCATATGGAAAAATTTTAGTTCTGAATGTACACAGAATGCAGAGATACTCCAGATCTCTTAAAAAGCAAGCAACAAAATCCAGTTTACTTGATTAAGAAAATTTGATAGAAGCTACAAAATATATGCATTAAATATGAGATTAAATTGGAATCAGAGAAGTGTTCAATAGCAAGTGTGGATTTTGGTCTCAGAAAAACAAATTAAAATGTTTAAAACTCTTGACAAGATAAATATTACATTTTTGAAACTGTTTTTTGTACTTAGTAAATTGTTTTTTTTTTCAAAAAAGCAAATAACAGAAACTAAATTTATAACCAACTTACCATGTTTCAAAGTAGTGCAGAGCGATATTTACAATGGTTGCAATAGCAAAAAAAAATACAGATCTGAAATTGGTGAAAGTCACATACAGAAATTGAGCACCAAGATATATTACTTGAAGCACTTTTACTTGAAGCAATAAACAAATTCAAGACTGATATTATTCTGTTTAATCCAGAAATCTTTCCGTTCATATCTGAGATTTAGTGCTTTTTGAGGCATTCACGCTTTTTTGAAGAAACCCTATAGAATGGCCATCTATCCATCCATGGGTAAAAGTCAAAAGAGAAACAAATAAATCCCACAACCTATCCAATATCTCCTATCCAAATTGGTTTTAACTTAAAAAACTTTCCAAGATCCAAGGCGTCATGACGTACAAGTTTTAGTGAAATCCATATCCCAAATCTCTACATTCTAGAATCAACACATGATATGAATTGGCCCTTGCCAACCTTTGATTTAGACTATCCCTCCACTTCAATCCTCCCCTCCATCAGTAGTCTAAAAGCAAACGAATACTACAGTTGCTTAATGTATGAATTCAAAACCAGCATTCTATCAAAAAATTTGGTTGACTTATTGAATGCCTTATTAGTCAGAGCATTTCTGCTAATAATGTCACAGCCTCCGCTAAACAAGAGAACTGTAGTGGAATTTCTATTGATAAAAAGGTACAATAGATGGAATGCCCTCTATTAAGCATTGTTGCAGTGGTCGCAATATATATTGCCAATTGCAATGAGTGCAATTGCTTCCAATATCACATCAAGGATAAGTCACATCACCTAAGGCTTATTCCTCATAAATTTAGTAATATATTGAGCTTTAGAAGTGCAAAAGTCAGAACATAATTAAATTCTCCATCGACAAATTTATGGTTTGAAATTTCAGTTTGTTTTTGTTTCTATCAAATAGGTAAATTGAACCATGTCCAGTACCAACGCTATCCTTGAAAGGGTGCTACATGCAATTCATTTCCCTGCCCAAACAACTCTTCCACATAAACACAATGAAGGAAAGACTTTCCATCCAAGTAAGCCAAGCACAATAAAAAAGTTAGATTAAGTGAGTTTAGCCATAAGGTCTAAAGATAGAGTTCGAAAGAACTTAAATGTTGGAGAGGAAACTTGAGAGATAAAGAGAGATAGGGATATCTTTTACATGGATTAAGGGGGAGAGAGAACCCTGCTGACAATAATAGTAGTTGTTGTGAACAATGACATAGATTGTTCTTAGTGCTCAGTGTTAAGTCATGCTAAGCCTGTATTGCTCAGTAAGGATAATACAAGGGTGATCTTAGGCGACATGAGCAAAGTGACAAATTCTGCCCATTATGCTTATTAGTGATATGAAGACCTGGTCAAGTGTGATGTGTCACTCTTATCAAGCTATAGATTGCCAACTGAGATACTTGGATCTATCCCTGCCGTACTCATTCCCAACACCAGTATTCTGACACTAGACTATTGAGTGGGCACCCGACATGCCTATTGATCACATGTAAGAATGTTTTAAAACAACACTGTCACACTTTTTGATACACACCTGTGTCAGGATACTAGTAGACCAAAACTTCAACGACACTTCCTTCTACAAATCGTAGGAAACAAACACAAACCAAAGTCCCCATAAAATATGCCTAAGATATGAAATAGGTGCCAGGCAAACTAAAGCTTGACTTTTTAGGGAAAAGGAGAAAAAATTGGTTAACGAGTTTAACTGCATTTCTGATTAGAAAATTCTAATCCATGAATTTGCTTGCTTCTAAAAAATAACATTCAGAAATATAAGCATGAAGACAAACAAAAAAAAATACTTAAATTTACATACAAACACATTTTTGACAGTAAATAAAGACACTGAAGATTGTTCTAACCAGTGATATCTTGAAGGCTTGCAAGATTACTTCTGGTTCAGGATTGACATGATGATTATACATTATATACTCAAGAAAAAGTTGAGTCATATCGGCAACATTCTCCTGCAAGTATAAACCATCCAACCAAGAAATCACATAACAATTCTGAAATGAACCAAAAGAATGAATAACCCTCAATGTTACCATAGAGAAAAAATATATTGCTATTCAAAAAAATTGTAAGGTTGAAAGAAAATAGATAAAGAACAAGATGATTTCATATTCAAAGATAACAAACTTGTGTTGACCAGATTTCTGTTTTTTTTTTTTTTTTTTTTTTTTTGCATAAGAATATATAATCCCGCTGAATAAGCCTGAAATTTTTGAAGCACTTAAGTATATCAGCCAGCATTATACAAAAATCACATAAATCTGTTTGTCAATTTTTCCATGAATGATTATAGAACCAACATAGGATTTATTACATTGCAGTATGCAGGATTCCAGCTTATATACTTCAATAGTCAACAGCCTCTCAGAAAATGTCTCATTTTATCATACTTTTCTATTATGCTTCATGCTGACTGAAACAAACCTCATGAACCATCATTTTTGTTCTATCAGATTTACAACATATTCGTGTCAGATTAAGATACCGAGAGGGTGTATATAATTTCAGAAGCAAGGAATTTAGTGGTTCACAATGGCTAGTAGCAATTTTTACAAGAAAGAGTGATGCAATAATTAACCAAAATTTTTAGCTTAAAAATACTAGCAACATGGTAACAGGTATGTATCTTGTTCAACCAATACACAAAGAGGTCATCAGGTCAATACTGAAATCTTAGTAATATTAAGTCAAGATTATTTGCTTTGCAGCTTGACCTATTCCTGCAGATACATTCTTTGGACTACAGTTCAATTGAAAACAAACAGTATGCTGATGGCCTTACCAGTTAGTCAGCCATCAGATCTTAGGTCATGCATGATAAAGTAGATCATGCAATAGGTACATAAATACATAATTACCAATATTGTCTAGTAAGATCCCTATGAACTGGTATACAGTATCTCTACTTGCTTTTTCCACACATATTGGAATACCTGAAAAAGTATTGCCAGCAAGATGTAGATAAATGGAAAATACAACTAAATAGCACTTGTAATGTTGCTTGAAAAATACAAATAAATAGCCTGCAAGTTAGCTGAACTGAAGAATTTCAATGAAGCATATTTTAGAAAACATACAAAGTCTTCAAACTAAAAGCTACTACAATTGCTGAAAATCATCTCATCTTTTCAAAAGTTTCAAACTACTTACTGGAAGTTTCAATATCTTGCAGAGTTTTGATAACTCTGGTTTCAATGTGAGATGAAGGCTCCTCTGAGCAGTGCATATTTTTTCTCTCGCTTCTAAGTCAATTTCATGAGTATCATCTGTAGTACCACCAAAAACTGTAGACACATGTGGGACAGCATCTTGTTGACTTGTAGAATGACCAAGATAATCAGTCTGCTGGGAACTTGTGGATGCTACTGGACTGCTCTTATTTTCTCTTAAAGCATCAGCACGATCAGAACTACCTGGAAAAGAAACTTCTCTTGACTTCAAGAACAAGTCTTTTGTATTTTTTTTACATGCATCAGATTCATTGTCATCCCCATCCAAAAGTCTGTGAAATACATCATGACAAGGTTCTTTCATGGAAATTTTTCCAAGAGTAGGTTTCAATGAAGTATCACTGCATTTAGAATACCCTAAGTCATCTGCGTATTCAGATGTTACTGCTTTATTAAGATTTTGTGTTGCATCAACACGAGCTAAAGTTGCATCTCCTTCAATTCCCAGGACCTTCACTGAATCCTCTTTTGAACATGAACTAGAACACTCTGCGTCTTCTTTTAACTCTCCTTTGCAAAGTTCCACATTTTGCTCACTGATCTTTCTTGGACAGCACCCACCTACACCCTCCAGCACTGCTTCAGAATCTGCAGCTAGTGAATCACCCTCATGCTGTGTTTCAGCAGAATCTAGAAGGTGCCCAGGAAGGAGTCAGGTAGCATGAAACAATCAAACAACAAGCCAAATATAGAACCAGAGTCACGAGTTTCATTGAGCTACAATCACAAAGGTCAACACTAAACACTGGCATGAGAAAAATATTAGGATTAACATGAAAGAAATATATACCTGACTCTTTAACTTTCTTAGCAGGTGATGATATTAAAGCTCTATAGCTCCTAGCAGTCATTTGCTTTCTCTTTTTATCCGTCGGAGGAATTCTCACATTGAGATTTTTAGACTTGCTCTCGCCTTCATTCTTCAATGCATTACCTTTCTTCTTACCAGAGGAATCTGAGCTTTTGCTATAATTCTTACAGCCTGAGGGACTTGTGCCAGATGATTTGTCAATCCTCTCTGACTTTCTTAGCGGACTTTGATCCACTTTCTTGACTTGCCTTTCTATCCTCCCTTTCTTTAAAGGGGTTGACACGCTTGGATTTTCCAGGCGTTCTGATTTCCTCGAGTTAGAATTTTATGCGACTACTTTTTTTCATGGGAGATTCCCTGGTGGACCTCCTCAACGGAGAGGAGCCCTTGGGTCCAGAGCTAGAAGCAATAATCTCTTTCCTGTCCTTCCCTTTTCCACTGGAAATTTTACTACTAGGGTTTGCATTTTGCATTGAGCAAGAGATGCCCAAATCGTGCAGATCTTTCATTTTCTTGGCGCCACCCTTGCTCCTGGAGCTGCCAGCATCATTTTTCTTTTGAGATTGCGC
>JBBMKF010445812.1:0-13075 GCA_037834155.1 Curcuma caesia | reverse complement strand
CATAATGAAATTACAAGTATTCATTTGCCTTCACAACTTTCTGAAACCTTAGTAATTTGCCGAATTAACCAACGATTACACGCAGAGCCAACAATAAATTACGGTATGATGACACAGCATATTTAAACAGAGACGAAAGGATGGAGGTGTAAAACACAATCTGGGGAGGTGTAAAACACAAATGAATTCTTTATTGATCTTGTTCTTCATATTTATCGTCGCAAGGATGTTATGGATTGAACAATCCTTCGGTATTGACGAACCAAATTCCTATTGACAATAGATGTTCTTCCTCTGAAGAGATTTTTGCAAGACTTACAACTTCCCAAAAAAATTCTGCAGCTCTTTACTCTAGAACTTGGACGCACCCTTTAATAAAGGGAGAGTAATGGGATAAGTGACGAAGTAAGTGGGTAGTTTGATAACTATTCACTACTCCCACTACCAACATTTATAACTCCAGCCTTTTGTAACTGGCACCTCGTTATTTTACACTCATTTGTAATCAATATCTCTTTTTCTTTTTTTTCTGCAAAAAGGTGGATCCGCCACCTTAGCAGCCCCACACGGTCGGCCCCACAACCATCTATGAGGAGGTAAATCGAGAAAGTGCAATTGATTACGACGCAGGAGGATATTGCCGGGCTTCGTTAGGATTCAAACTCTTGCCCTCTTCTGTAAGTCTGCTGCGTCGTAACCAACTCACCTATGCCCCAGGGACCAATATCTCCTTTTCAACACATGTAACAATTGCTCATTGATGAAAACAAACCTTAACATCTACTCCACAACTAATGCATCTCCCTTTGCTGAACTCAATTGACCCTCATTTAATAGCTGCCCAATGGACGTACCTTAATGATTTGGATTTAAACTTATTGAACTCGGCTGAAGAGCTAAAAATACTGCCAAGCTTCTATGAACATCGTCGAGCTCTTAATGAATATTGTTGAGCTTTCACTTAGTTGGCCGAAGAACTCAAAATACAGGCAAGCTCCTTACGAACACTACCAAGCTCTTGACAAGCATTACCGAGCTCTCAATTCCATAATAGTTGCTAGAAAAGAAGACTCTATAATTTGATTAAGTTGTAGAAGAGTCTAACTTTCCTGTTATTGCTCCTTGTTTTTATCTACCAGCATGCAATTCTCTAATGTTTATCAAGTTGTTGCAAGTCATAAATCAGGACGAAGTAGGCAACATCAACGATACAAAAAAATAAAAAATAAATAAATCTCAGTCAGTCTCATGGACTCAATCCCTGGGGATGATCGGTCCGGTCCCACGAAAGTTTCCCACCGACCACCACTGTAGATCAGGAAGTACATACGGCGGTCAATCCAGATGCCCAGCACCCTTTAATTGCGTTTTCCATTTGAAAGAAAATTCTTGCAAATACAATGTAGTTGGGGATCAAATCGTAGGTCCCTGAGTCACAACTCAGATGCCCTACCGTTGCACCATTGCCCTGGGGACAACATCAACGATACAAATTACTCTTTGTCCTGGTGCATTCGTTCATTACATGTTTGCCAAATCATAGCCGCACTTGCCTGTGCTCAGGTGCCAAGATCACGGCAGAGGCCTGGCTCAGGTTGTCTGGAGATAAGACTCTCTGAAGAAGGCCCAAGCCAGCCAAAAGAATAAGCCAGCTGTGAGCTGTACCTCGTAAAATCATAAACAAAAACAACCCTATTGCTACCCTGTTGGCGATCATAGGTTAGTGGAGTCAGAAATTATAATATGCCAAGGCTAAATTTTTTTAATGAAAAACAATAAAAAATTCCGGATTAATAGCAAAATTTGATTATATTAATATTATTTCATCACTCATTTTTTTTCATTTTGAACTTCCCACCCTCTCTCTGCACTGGCGGTGGAGCAACTGCCAACCCACAACACAGGAATAAAGAGAAAACGCAAGGAAACAATAATACCTTCCAAAGTGCTCTTATCTAATACTAATGTTTCAGGTGAAAGTTATAATATATTTTTTAGTAATAGGTTAGCAAGGGACATCGTCGGGCCGACCTAGTCCCTCAGTTTGCGTGGGAATGCGGAGATAGCAAGAAAGCTACGGAGGTAGCAGTCGTTGACGAAATCAAAGATATATTAGTGTCAAAATGAGCAGATGTCAAAGATATATTAGTGTCAAAATGAGCAGATGTCAAATCTGCTACAGTGATGATATACCCTTCCCGTGCCTCTTCCCTGACTTCTGTTTGCTTCCACAGTTCCATGCATTACGTCTACGCCAACAGATGTCTAAAACTGGTACATGCTTGAAGGTGACTTTTGCATGTCTCCCCCTGCTGAAAGTACCGAACTGTAGGGAATGTACCACACCAAGCTAAGGTAAATGTCATCCCATCCTTGAAGCTATCTTTTGCCCCTGCTGGTGTGAGGTAACCGGAATATGCAGCTGTTCACATGGAGCTTCGAGCTTGGCTATTATTGTATAAAGCAATTGAAGCTCATTGAAAGGTGGCTGGTTAATCGGCTGAAAAATTCATACAACAGCGCTGTGAGTAAAGTCAAGATAGTGAATTGATCTGTCCATCAGTGTTTTTATTTCCTCTCCTATTTATTTCTTTTGCCTTTGCTTGAGCCCTTCCGCCGATAGAAGGCCCTTTAGGTCATCACCTATCGAAACCCTTCCTCAACGGAAGGATTTTTGTTCCGATTCAAGTCCTCTTCTTGGTGACAATCTTTTCATTTAGCCTTATGCTAACTTAACTATTGGAGGGGCAAAGCGGCTCTCATTCATTGTTGTTGACCTTGCAGATGGCCAAGGAATTGAAGTTCACTAGCTAGGGAACAACTTGGCTACCAAAGATCGAAGATTCTACTTGTATGAACCCTGATTAAGTGTTAGGACCGAAAAGCAGGATCGCCTTAGCCTATGCCTAGGGCCCTAATTTTTATTGGGACTCTATTATTTTTAATATGTTAAATATCTTTTTATGTATATTTTTTAAGAGAATGGAAAAGCATAGTCGAATAGGGTCCACGTGATAAAAGATTTACAAGATCTCATTCATTCTCTAGTCAAAGTTTCATATTTCATCAAAATGTCGAATAGGATCCACGTGATAGACCCATAAAGGGACTTTTTTAATATTTAATATTTATTTTTAATTATTTATGTTATTTTATAAGATATAATATATTTCTTTTCAATATTTTTCAATCTTAGTCTTTTCTCATTACGTTTACGTTTCTCTTTTTATTAGTGACACTTTCTCAGAACATGAATTAGAATTTTTTTTTTTTTTGACCAGACTGGCCATCCCAGAGATTGAGTCCATGAGACTGACTGAGATTTATCATGAATTAAAATTTTTTAATCATACAATGCAATTAACTAAAATATTAGTTTTTTTAGTTTCCCCTCTTCTTTTTTAACTCTCTCTCTTTGTGCTTCTTCTCTTGTTCGTTGAGATTAGGGAAGAGAAATCGCACCTAACGTTGTCATGTTGATCCAGTTGGTGCTCCTGTGTTCCTTGCTATTAAGTTTAAATGTTAAATGCGTTCATCCGTATTGTGTCCAATTAAAATGGAGAATTTTATTATTTTTGAGCAATAACGAGTTAAATGCCTCTACCATAATTTCGCTTCGTTGATAGATATTAATCTTAACTTTTTTAATTTAGATGTGTATTTATAGTCATAAGTTTTTTGATTTCCCCTTTGCCCTATTCTATCATTTATAATTGTTCTGGTTTAGATGATAAAAAATATGATTTTTTTTCTTTTGTTCTGTGCCTAAAAATACTCATTTAGTTCTTGATATACGATAATGGCTGATTTGGTCTCGTTGTGATCTTTATTTTTTAGGGATTGTATTAAGTTTTATCATTTTGTACATATATATATTTTTATTTATTTTTTATACTTCGCAGATGATGATGAGTTGGGGATTAGAGCATGATTCTTTTTTATCATCGTCCCATTTTATTATTTTTATTTTCTCAATTTTGTTCCTTTATTTTAAGGGTTATTGTCTCCGTCTTTCATTTGAGTAATTGGAATACATCTATCTTTCTTCACTTTTAAATAATTCTTAATGCACTTACTATCTTTTTGAGGTGTATTATTATATCAAATAATAATATACTATTTAATATCGTAAAGTTTATACTTCTCTGAATTAGATTAATCTCAAATTAAAAAGATAGAAAATTAAATTTTATATAAATATTATAATTAATATTTTAATTTGTTTAAAAAAATTAAACCCAATATCGACGGTCCCAAGAATGACAAAGGGTGAGAATATATTTTTTTTGTCTAAGATCTCAGATAGGCTTAATTGATCCAGTCTTGCCAATAAGAAGGACTGGGGTCTGGGCGAAGGAAGGAGGATTCGACCACATCAATTAGCGATTTAAAAAATATATCAGTGAATTTTTTTATCAAGTCAGATGAAAATAAATATTATTCATCATGAGTAGTTCAATTAACCATTGACCTACATCGTTCTGACATATATCAGTCTGCTCTGCTTGGTGCCTTTGTCTAACTCTCAATGTTTGAAATAGAACAGAACCGTACCAATCCAGTACTATCAATATTTATTTGCAAATCTCAATTATATTAGTCGAAGAAATGCATTTATTTATCCATTTTCACTGAAGTGAAATGCACACACATTAGACACATTAAAGAAACACTACCACAAGTTTAACCACCATTGTGATCTGCATCCTTCCAGGCGTGAATATAATTCAGTCAAGTATCAGCATATGAGAGTTCATCCTTGGAAGATCCCGTAGTCTCCTTAGGGTTAGGGGATGTTTTGATAGGATAAGATGCCTCCATCGCGATACCGCACAGCCCCCGCTTGTCCGAAACTCCCCTCTGCATCCTAACGTACCCATTCTCGCCCCACTGTGCTCCATATGAGTTCTTCACTATCCAGTACTTAGTCCCATCCTTCGTTGCGCCGTACCCAACGATTGTGACGTCATGATCCAAGTTATTTGTGCCACAGGGCCCCTTGTAGACTCCCTGCGAATATCGAAATATACGTTTGGATCGGCAAAGAGTTTTTGATCGACATAAATTGACGTAGAACTAATAGAATGAGCATGAGCTCTGGCAAACCCCCCCGAAGAAGAATTCGAAGTCCAAGCTTGGATCAATGGCAGCTGACACCGGTTGGTTGGCTACGGCCGCCATCAAAGCATTCTCGTCGTTGGCCGGCACAATTTTGTAGCCATCGATTGTAACCGCCGGTGAATTCTTCTGCATGCGAAGAAAGCTAAGTCACATTTATTCACCCATACCAACTAACAAGATTAACATTAATCATTGCAAAATGTATAACCTTCGAGCACGTTCCATCTTCAGCCGTGTAAGGATAGTTTTCTTCTGTGGTGAGGCCTCCGTTTTCCTTGATGTACTTAAATGCGTAGTCCACGTCACCTCCTTTGCATCCCCTGTTGTACTTCTTATCACAATCTATGAGTTGTTGCTCTGACAAGGAGATCAATTGGTTGGTCTTGATTTGGTTTATGCCTTCCACTGCAGCCACAGCAGAGAATGCCCAACAACTCTCTGATCATATTTTACAACATATTATTATTTTTTATTTTACAAAAAAAATATTGAAAATAAATGAGCTTGCTTACTACACACGTGGCCTGCGTAGCTCTGCTTCTTGACGGGAGTAACTGCACCTTTCTTCCTCCAGTCGACCGACGTCGGAAGCCCACTGACATTAGAGCAGTTCCCGCCGCCTTCTTCCTCTTGCCGTTCGACACGTCGAGAGCGGAGGCGGGCCACCTTGGAACCGCCATAGATCACACGAAACTCTTGGTTAGTCATGTCGCCGAACTGGTTGAGGCCAAGCTTGTAAGGCGCGTCCTTCTGTTGATTGAACTCATGTATGAACTTGACGTTCTCTTTGAACGTATTGAACGATGACACTATAATGGAGAAACAGAAGGAAGAGAGTGATAATAATGGAGAAACTGAAGGAAGAGAGTGATAATTTGCATTCGATGAATTCAAATGATTTATGCGGTGGTTGATTGGTCACGTTGCTTCCGGGTTTGCGTTTGGTTTTATTAAATCTGTGGAGTGGATCTGGCTCGTAGCACATCAAAAGACGGAACGCGCTGTTCTTGCAGATATAAACCAATCAGCGTCACAATTATGGATGTTCAAGTAAAATGTCATGCTGGAAAGACATTTGAAAGCAATGAATGCCTAATTAACTTGCCGATGCGGTCAGTCAGAACATAATTTATCTGTGAAAACGGAGGTATTGAACTTTGTGAATTACCTGAAAAGACTCAGCTCGTGCCTAAGGCTCTACGAATCTCATCGGCCAAAAAATTTATCCGGATGGAAGTTTTTCAAATCTTAGTCCTGATTATACTGACTCATCGAGGCTTAAGCGTTGATTCATGCAAGGGAAGACTGCAGTTAGATAAAACTATTAATAGGAGAACAAAAGACACCAACAGTCCCCCAAAATATCTCTATGGGGCCAGGGAATAAACTAAATCGACTAATCCTTTCTCTCCCTCCTTTCAGATCTGAAACTCTTTGCTACAGAGAAGAAAGAAACAATACTGGTTAAAATAGAAGGAAACAACTCACACTGCCTTGAATAGAAATAAATTCTTAAGTGAGAAACTCAAAGCCATGTTTTCACTCCATAAAAACCTTCACCGAGTACAAAGTAGCGTAATCTAAAAAGAGAAATAAATGATCAACGATTGCACGCAGAGCCAAATTAACCAACGATTGCATAATGAAATTACAAGTATTCATTTGCCTTCACAACTTTCTGAAACCTTAGTAATTTGCCGAATTAACCAACGATTTCACGCAGAGCCAACGATAAATTACGGTATGATGACCCGGCATATTTCGAAACGGAGAGGAAAGGATGGAGGTGTAAAACACAATCGGGTGAAGTGCCTCATGGTGGCAGCACAATAAATGAAAATTTGAGGTTATGACACTAAAGATTCAGCATATTAACCAAGTATCACCGTTGGAATTCTAATATTTTCCTCCAATAAGATAGAAAAATTTAGAACATTAATTATTGGATGAGAAGTTATTCATATTTTCGAATTTATCTGATGGATTAATCAAGAGAAATGTCGGCTGCCTCCGAAGTAAATTGAGCAACACAGATTATCAAAATGTAGAATTTTCAATTAAAAATTATTGGCAATTGTTAAAAATGACGCCTAATGCCTTTAAACAAAAAAAACACGTCTTCTGGCAAAAAAAAACCATGATCCTAACACCGTTTTTTTAAAATAATTATGCGCTAAAAATATATATTAAGATAATGCATCTTACGACTATTTAATAACATTTATAACTTACTAATATTTTAATCAAAATATATTATATAATTTTTTATGAATTATAAATAGTTATATATAGGATGCTGTTTAAAAAAAAAAAGAATTCTCGACATAATTAATTTAAAAAATTGATGCTAAATCTTCGTTAAAACTTCATTTTGTGTGTATATTTAGTATTTTTAATGCTTATTTGTAGTTTTTAAAAATATATTATTAATTTTATATTAACATTTAGAGGTGCTATAATAAATTAAGCATACCTTTTTCACTGTAACGATTATCGTCTTTATTTTAGAAGACAATACTATTTTTGATGATAGTTGTATAACTTTAACCTTTTGTAATTGGCAACTCCTTGTTTTACACTCATTTGTAATCGATGCCCCTCTTTTCTTGCACCTGCATGTAACGATTGCTCGTTAATGAAAACAGGCCTTAACATTTACTCCACAACAAACGCGGGCATCTCCCTTTGCTGATCACTCTATTGCCCCTCATTTATTAGCTGTCCAATGGACGTACCTTAATGGTTTAGATTAAAACTAACTGAACTCGACTGAGGAGCTTAAAATACTGCAAAGCTTGCTACGAACGTCGTCGAGCTCTTGACAAGCATTTTCGAATTCTTAATGAATATCGCCGAGCTCTCGCTTAGTCTGGCCGAAGAACTCAAAATACAATTGAGCTCCTTATGAACGCTGCCAACCTCTTGACAAGCTTTATCGAGCTCTCAATGAATATTGTCGAGCTCTCATCAAATATTATCGAGTTCTCATTGAGTTTCACCGGTCTCGCCCTCAGAGCATAATTGAATTGGTTACGACGGAGTAAATTGTTGAAGTAGGCAAGGGTCGAATCTCGATAAAGTCAATACAGTATCTTCTCCGTCGTGATCAACTGCAGCTTCTCAATTTAACTCTTCATAGATGATTATGGGTCAATCGTGTAGGATTGCTTGGGTGATGGATTCCACCGTGCCAGAAAAGTTTGACCTATCTTTAAGTATTATTTTGGGATTCTATCTAACTCAACTATATGTTGATCAAGTATTATTTTGAAATTATATTTATAAATTTAATAAATTATTTTTTAAAATATATATAAATTTATTTTAATTTTTAAAAAAATAAAATTAATAAATTATATTTATTAATTTAATGATTTATTTTATTAAAATAATTGATTTAATAAATTATTTTATTAAAAAATATATAAATTTATCTTAAATTTTTAAAAATAAAATTAATAAATGATGTTTATTAATTTAGTATATTATTCTATTAAAATAAAATTAATGAATTATATTTATTAATTTAATAAATTATTTTAATGAAATAATTTTTTAATGAATTATTTTTTTAAAAAATATATAAATTTATTTTAAATTAAAAAAAATTAATGAATTATATTTATTAATTTAAAGATTTATTTTATTAAAACAATTATTTTAATAAATTATTTTATTAAAATATATAAATTTATTTTAAATTTTAAAAACTCATAAATAAATAAAATTTTTTAACTATATTATTAATTTAATATCATTATTAATAATATTATTATTAATTTTATTTATTTAGATTAAGGGTAATATAGTAAATATGAAACTGGTTATGTTTTATTCCTCTAAATAAATAAATTAAACCAAATAATATTAGATTATAATTTGAATCCCATAATCATGGTTATGTGATTATTATATAATCACAATATCAAAGTTATATATGATAACTTGAACTAAATACACCGTAAAAATTCAGCATATTAATTAAGCACCACAGTTAGAATTCTAATTACAATGCATTATATGAAGAGCCCGCTTTCTTGTTATTTGTTATTGCTCCTTGTTTTTATCTATCATCATGCAATTCTCTAATGTGATGCAGGGTGATTTAACATTTTCATCAAGTTGTTGCAAGTCATAAATCAAGACGAAGTAGGCAACATCAACGATGCAAATTACTCTTTGTCCTGTTACATTCGTTCATTACATGTTTGCCAAATCATAGCCGCACCTGTCTGTGCTCATGTGCCAAGATCACGGCTGAAGCCTGGCTCATGTTGTCCACGACCAGCAGACAATTTCTGGAGATAAGACTCCTTGAAGAAGCCCCAAGCCTGCCAAAAGAATAAGCCAGCTGTACCTCGTAAAATCATAAACAACAACAAATTAAAGCCTATTGCTACCGTGTTGCCGTTCAAAGGTTGCAGGTTAAGATCGAGCCTTATACAGTGGTAACTACTCTTCAAGTATATATATATATATATATATATAAAATCACAATTACATGACACCTGTTACATGACACCTCAATGTTGACCATCTGAATCTAGATAAAGGAGTAAAAATATCCACCAGGAAAATTATGCCTTTGTTCTTGATGGGTTTATCAAGATCCTGTGTTTTAAAACAGAGTTGGCGAACTCCAGATATTCAAACCTACCCAATGATTTAGTAGCTTGCAGTTAATTGGCAGATCGTGCCATGCTCACACCTCTGGTTCATTCAGTAAACTCTACTTAAACCTGACAGAATTTCCACAGAATTTCAAAGATTAAAACATGTGAGCAAGTCGGGATGCCAAACGACCAAAAGACCTGCCTATTTACATGCACCAGCAAGAGGAAGAGAGACAAAGAGAAGAAAGATCAGAAACCGAAGATGCATGGAAGGAGGTGAAGGAGGAATAGAGTTGAAGGCGAGGAGTAGTGGAGTAGAAGCACTCAGTCTGGAGTCAGGCCAAGTTCCTGAACAAAGCCAGGACCAGCGGCGTGTCATCACTTCAGCTCATACTGTTGATAAAGGTCATCATACCTCTTATTCATCATCTTTTCCTCTCGTTCTTTTGATTACATCTCACTTAGTAAAAAGCAATTACTTCTGTTTCTCTTCCCTTTTGTGTTTTTTCCCTTCTGATGTGGTAGGAATCTACAGCTCCCACATATCTCATGTGACTGAACTATCAGTTAAAGTCAAGATGCATCCCTGGAAAAAATCTAACTCTGCTTAGAAGGGATTCAAGTCTACTTGAACTTACTCAGTACACTCATGCTAAGATATCTCAGTCAAAATATCGCGGCCTAGACAACTCGGTCAAGACATTTCAGCCTGGACAACTCGAGCAAGACATCTTGGCCTCGACAATTCAATTAAGATATCTTGATGTAGAGCATTCAACAACACAATTAGTTTATGTTCTCTGATACAGCTTATTCTCCTTCGAGCTGTGATGAAAAGAAATTAAGGCTACTGTTCTCCCTTTTAGGCTTTGAAGAAGTACGATCGAGATTAGCGATAAGGAAGATGATCAATTTGTGATCTTCTGATGCGGTTGACACGGTTGGATTGTAACACTATGATTCACTTGAACTGAATCGTTAAAAATCTAGATTTGATTTTTATCTATTTAAAAATTTTAAATTAATTTTTTTAAAAAATTAGTTTAGATTTTATCTTTTTAGTTTTATTATTTTTTCTTTCTAAACGTGGATTTAAATTTATCTTTTAAATTTTTTATTTTATTTTTGGTTCAACTTTTTTTTATTTCTTAGACTATTTAAACAGGGTTAAAGTTCTTAGAACAGAAGACGAGACAGAGTTATCAGGGTGGAGATGTCTTGGTTGAGTCATCGAGAGGTTGTGATATCTTGGTTTAATAATATTTTTTGACAGTGTCATTTATTTCTTTATCTCTTATTATTCTTCCGAATCAAGAAAGTTTAAAAAATTAATTTTTGACATTCGCAGTCGATCAATGAATTCAATATTGCCCACAAGATAATTGCTATCATGTTCGACGTCAGTTGATATCATAGCTCTTAGATCACATGGATGATCGTCATAATCATGATAGATAGGTTTCGGCTGAGGAAGTATCAAACCATGATCGTAGCACTCATGATGAGATACTTCAAGATCTACAGAGACAAGCCACAAAGTTATTCTAAAGTCTAATGATGCAAGATCATAAAGGTTGTAAGTTCCTTTATTCCTCTTTTGAAAAATTATTAATTTCCAATCGAGGAGAGATGTCGATGTACAAATTTGATTTTGAGAGATTTGAGATCAATATCGTCGCCCCGCCATCTACAACAACTCAAGAGAATGCCAACTTTGTAGCGCCTCTACACCCCCTTCCTCTTACAGCAATAAAGACAACCATGAAGATACGAACCTCGACAATATCGAGTACGACCAATCCTACTCTCTCGATCGTTCGAACACAGGAGGCGGTGGAGATGACGACAATATCGAAATATTTGGTTTTCCAGTTTATGACGATGCTAACGAAGAGGAGAGACTTAGATGAAGCGTCGATTGAAGATAAAAAATCCACTTTGTCTGACGGGAATCAACAATCTAGTTTATTGAAGATCTGATCGTCCTAATCTCCATCATCTTGCCTTTCATTGACTCGACATCCCAATCTATTCAGCATGACAAAGATGAGACCGAGTCAACTGGTGAGCCAGTATATGATGAGGTATTTTATGGTGATGATTGTGAGATTTTGGTTATTCATGAGATTCTAGATGGCAGATATTATCTAAGGTTACATTATAGTTTCCATTAGAAGTACAATAATCGCCTAAAGATATGACTGAATTAATATAAGAGGATCTTCCTCCCATTCTACTACTTACGAAATGACTTTTGATTCATCATTACTTAAGAATTTTTAATCTTGAAGACACTACCCTGAACTCGACGACGAATTCTTTTTAACCGAGGTGTCTAATGCAAGAGCATCTAATAACACAATTAGTTTATGTCCTCCGATACATCTATATTTCCCTCCAACTGTGACAAAAAGAAATCGAGGCTATCAACCATCCTTTTGGGCCTTGAAGAAAGACAATCGAGACTATCGACAAGGAAGATGATCAACTCATGGCCTCCTAACACAGTAGATACGATTGGATTGCAGCACTATGGTCCACTTGAATTGGATTATCAAAACTTTAAATTTAATCTTTTATTTGTTTAAAATTTTTAGAATTAATTTTCTTTTCTAAAAATTAGGTTAGATTTTATCTTTTTAGTTTTATTATTTTTTTTTCTTTCGTGAGTTTAGATTTTATCTTTTTTAAATTTTTTTCTGTTTTAACTTTTTCTTATTTCTTAAGCTATTTAAATAAGATTAGAGTTCTTATAAGAATTTTTTTTGATTTAATAATATTTTTTAGCAGTGTCATTTATTTTCCTATCTCTTGTTATTCTTACCAAGCATCAGATTTTAGAAGATTGATTTTTAACGTTCATAGTCAATCAATGGAATCAATATTGTTCGCAGAATAATTGCTATCCTGCCCGATGTCACATATCGACCTCGGTAATTCGGCTAAGACATTTCAGTCTCGGTAACTCAGCCAAGATACCCTAAAAAATACAATCATTTTGTGACGAAAATATTTTATGACAAATTTATGATAAAAAATTTTTCATTGGTAATAGCTCATCGCACAATTCTACGATGAAAAACTATTTATTCGTTGCTAATATGGTGATGAAAATAATTTTCATCGCCAAATTTGGCGATGAAAATAATTTTCATCGCCAAATTTGATGACGAAATCACGATTGGCGACGAACGCCCGATTCATCGCCAAATTGGCGACGAACAGAGGATTCATTGCAAACTTTTGGCGACGAACGTTGGATTCGTCGCTAATTTGGCGACGATTTTTGCGCCGACTTGTAATTTTGCGATAATTTTGGCAACTAAAAATTTTCCATCGCA
>JBBMKF010445792.1:0-13077 GCA_037834155.1 Curcuma caesia | reverse complement strand
TTCACTTTGTTTCTAGACGTGCGCCTTCACATCACATCGACGATTCAAAAAAAAAAACAACTTTTATTTTTCATAACCATTTACGTTTTTTCCCCTCCTCTCGTTTGCTATCTTCTGAGATATCTTGATTAAGGTCATTACCTACATAGTGCGCGTCTTCTGTTGTTTCTTAGACTATGCTATGATCCCTACGGATTGAGTCCATGAGACTAATTGGAATTTATCAGTTTTTTTAGACGATGCTATGAGTTAAATAATGCATCTTTGTTTCATGATTTACAAAAGGCAACTTTACACTATAAAATATTTTCATAATTAATTAAGTATTTAGTCGATTCTTAATTATTGATCCGGTATGATTCTTTAGTGATTACGTGGACAACCCATAAGGGAAGGCTTAGAAAAATGTAGACAGGTGGGGTGAGCATAGTTAAGCATAATTATCGATTAACTTTTTTATGAATTAAAAAAAAACTTAATCTTCTGTTCCAGTTTTGACATGCTTCTGCATCATATGCCGACTTCCTGTTCTGGTCTCGACATGCTTCCTGCATCGTGTGCCGACCTCCTACTCCGATCTTGGTATGTTTCCTACATCATGCATCGACCTCCTACTCTAGTCTCGGGATGCCTTCACACAGGGACGGATCCAGAAATTAAAGATGTGCTGTGCTAATTTTAAGTATGAAAAGGATAAGTTAAACATGAAAAAAAAATCTATTAATTTTTTATACCAAATTATAGACTAATATCTATTTTTTTTAAAATTAGATTAAAGTCCAACCTTATATAATTTTTAATTTTTTAAAAATTAGATTAGATCAAATAATCCTGATTAAAATTATATCATGTAATTTGCATCAAGAGAGTCTCGAACTCTCGACCTCAAGTGCAATGAAACCTATTGCTAACCAACTGCGCACTAACTCCTTTAGATGCTTTTATTAATGATAAAGCTTTATAAGATAAACAGGGCTGGGCTACAGCCCAGGACAGCTCCTATGTAAATCCGTCTCTGCACCTCACAGTGATTGAATAGAATAGATCTTGTTAGATTGATATATAAAATAAGAATAATGATGAAATTGATAGTGACTTAGAAGATATGTAGTGCCTAAATTGGCTTACATTCAACTACAATGTATTTTTCTATGTCAAAAGCAAAAGGTTCTTATTTCTCATTTTATTTTAATTCTTAATGGAATAATGATTTATATATATTGTCATAAATAGATGATATAAACTTATGTATTCCATTATGAATTAACATCAACTTACTGTATTTATTCTATTTTTCCATTAAATGAAACATTTTATTATTTTTGTATATTTTAGGATATCAAAACTAAACTGAATAAAGTAGAGTTTTTTTAATATATTTTAGAATTTTTTATCTGAACCATATGATTCATGATTCGAGAATTAAACAAAATGTTATCTCTTGATAATGATGATGAAGTTTACAAATTCCAACAATAGCATTGGATCATGTTTATGTAATTTTGGGTGCTTTTGGAGATCTTTTTTTACTGTTGTCGCATTGCATGATAATATGAATCTATGGACAAACTTTTATACTGAAAATTTATGAATCAAAGGAAAAAAATGGTACGGCGAGATAAAAAAGTAACAGAAATAACAACACGTCATGCATGATTATTTTAACTTCAATACCCTTGACCTGCAATGCATAACCATGAATCATTAGAATAGTGCAGCAGAAGCGCATTTGGTTCTCACCAATGCAAGCTTATGAAGGTTTCTCTGTACGAAACTTTATTCTTTGTAGTGAAGCTATTCAGTGATTGATTACCTGGTAAAATGATCAATATTAGCAGGATATTAAGATTCTCTCTCCGACTTTTGTTACAATCAGTCACTGTTATCTTGTTTCACACATTTGATTATATGTTGTATCACAGATTTGCTTTACATTGATCGATCACTATGGATTCTAATGTTGTTTATGCTTCTAGATCTATGTTGTTGATTCTTTGGATAGAGAAAGGATTGGAAAGGCCAAAGAAGAATTTCAGGTATGGAGTATAATGATTGAGGATGCCATTATTTAGCCTTTTTCCCTTTACAAAATTCCGATAAATAGTTTGTATATTTCTTTCAGACTATCATCAGAGATCCATTCATGTTGAACAGTGTTATATTGGTATTTGCTAATAAGCAAGACTTGGTAAGTAGGCGATCCTATTTTCAGCATGTCATCCTTAATTTATACAGCTCGTGTTTCTATTACGATCATTGGCTTTGCATGTTGTTCTTTATCTGTGTTTATTTTCGAGGATTGAGAGTGGAATTCTTCCTTGTGAAAATGTGCAAATAAGAGAAAAAGGAGTTTATGACAGCAAAGATTATACAATCAATTTTTATTTGGGTAACATGAAAATCTCTTATGAAACAATATAAAGTGTCTTCGTCTTCCTACCGTGCCTCCAGATACACTATAAAATTTCGAACCATGCCTTTGTTTGTTTAAAATCTCAAACCATGCCTTTATCTTAAATATCCCTGCATAGATCTATACTCGTTTTACTTCTCCATATGCTTATGCATTTCATAGGCAGAGATTCATGTGAGTGTTTCAATTAGCAAATATCAGCCAGGTGTGGAAAATTTCATTCCTGCTCCTCCTTTTGATATGTTCTTTAGATTAATCTTCATGGCAAAATCTACTTCCTGTGGTTCTTTTCTCCACTATAGCGACAACTAATCTCTTCTTATTATGTCTGCCTAGTTACACCTTAACTACTCGACAATCAGTGTTAATGTTTTCGAGTTACAGCACTTCCTCCATGGAAAAATCTCCATCCTAACAGACCTAATACTGCAATGTACATGTCAGATTGATTTTGGTGTTTAACTTCATTTTCTCATTCAGAGAGGTGCAATGACTCCAATGGAAGTGGCCGAGGGGTTGGGTCTCCATGATCTGCGGAACCGAACTTGGCATGCGCAGGGAACTTGTGCCCTCACCGGAACCGGTCTGTACGAGGGACTCGACTGGCTAGTGTCAGCTCTGAAGGAGTTGCAGGTCCCCGGACGGCATCCGACTTGATTGGTTTGTAACTTCTTGTTTCAATTGCAAGTTTACGATAGATTCGATCCTGAAGATTGTTTGTTACTCTGTATAGGTCTTTGGTTTTGTAGAGTATGTTGTATACTGATTCATTTGGTTTTGTAGAGTATGTTGTATACTGATTCCTACAGCATTTGCTCCACATCAGAAGTTTTTAGTGAAGAGTCTTCTGAAATTGATAAATTTTGGAATAGAGATAATATTAGTACACAAATTTATTGTACTTTTTTTTCAAAAACATTAGTTTATATTTTAGTGTTAAAAAATATTGTAATATTTATAGTGTGTTACTGAAAAATTATATTTTAATTTTTAAATCTTTTTTGGTCAAAAAGATATTTTCTTTTTAAAAATTATTAAAATATCATGCCATAATCCTTCCTTATGTGCTATACTTTCTAGTAGTTTTGAATCAAAGTCCCTTTAATTTTGGAGTAATTTTGATTAAAATTATTTTTGTCGACTAAAAGTGTTCTAAGATAGTTAGTTTATATTATTGTGGTTAAATCGATTTAGAATCAAGAGATATTTAGGGTAACTAATTAGATTTTATCTTTTTGATAATGTAGATAATTAGTAGTGTTTTGATTTTTTTATCATTTATTTTATTCCAAAATAATCATTTTTACATAGTTTTAATTATTATTTTTTACAATTTTTAAAAGGTAAGCGGTAAGCTAATTTCTATAAATACATCAATTTAGAACTATTTCGTAATTTATGATTTTTTAAAAAAATAAAAGAAATTTTTCGATCAAAGCACAACCGATTCGACGAACAGAACGAGTCATGCTACGGTTCATCCAGACCGGCATCCGGTTAAACGATTTGGACTAAATCCAACTCCGGTTCTGTGTCTATTCTCATTAAAACTTTCGAAAAATCCGGTTGGGTATGAAAACTTCAAAAGTCGAACCGCTGTGAACTCTAAACCGAATAATTTCGTCACCTTCCCGCACCGGTTCGAACCGATCTCCATGCCCTGGCTATTTCTAGGCATTCCCAATCCATTCCTCTATTTAAGCGTTTTCCTCCCCGCTTCAGAAATTAGGGACGCATTTCGCCGAATTCAGCGCCGCCGGATCCACAGCGTAGCAATCTCGAAGAGGAGAGTAGAACCACCGATCCAATTCTCTCGTGAGTTTTTCTTCTATTATGTTTCTGTTTTTGCGTCGTTCTGTTGTTCGATTGGTTTTTCTTCTTCTTCTTCCCGATCTACTGGCGATCTAGGGTTTCGATGCTTATTGTGTTGCCGTGGTCATACGGGATTTATTTCGCGTTAATTCAAATTTTTTGGATTGTCCGATCGGCATTTAAGCTTTCAAATTTCGATGCCTGCTCGAGTTAAAAAGATAATGGCTTCCTCTCGTGGATATAAATGACGATTTTCATCTCAACTTGTGATATTATTCTTTTGGTTATCTATATCTTAGAATTGAAAATAAGTTTTTTTTGTCACTTTGTAATTCTACGTGATCGCAATAGCGCCAATCAAAAACAAGTTATCTTTCAGATTTGCGGGGTTTTGTTCCCGTGTGCGACAAATATTGCTTGCAGTTAATTATTTTTGTATCATCTCTTGGATCCCTTGGCTTTTACGATAGTGTTTTCTACTGCCTTGGTGTTTACTGGATGTTGATGTTATTGACTGGTATGGTGAACAAACTTACTGTCTAGGAGCAATTCTTTATTAGCTACAATGTTTGATGATATAAGTAAAATGGATATGGAGGGCATGGACATATTCAAAGACTACAAATAGATTCTGTAATTATAAAAGTTAATTTGATTAGTGTATAAGGCGTGAGCATTGTGGAAGTTTAAAAAATATAGATATCACAAAAAAATATCTTGGTATCACAAAAAATATATATTTGGCTTGGTTAAGTGATTTAGAATATCTAGATATCACAAAAGATATAGATAGACTTAGAATTCAAACATGGGATATGATCTTTGGGTGTAGTCAATCCCAAAAAATGGGGATATGAGATCAATAGATTGGGTGGGGAGCAGTTAATTTAAATCGAATGCAAGAAACCAATGATGAAGATGGTCTGAAGTAGTAAGATTTTTGATTGGTTATAAGGTTGGGTTTGATTGAGTTGAATAGGACACTAGACAAATAGCGGCAGAGTCTAGATCTATGGAAATGAAATGACAAGCTTTTAAAAAGGTGGTTTTATATAGTAGGTGCCAGCCCATTGGTCATTGGAGCTTTATGTAAAATAGTTCTTGTTAGGTTCATTTTTCACCATAAAGCTATAATAATGGAACAATGCTCATCACTTTATTTCGAGTTGGTTGGGTAATAGATGTGAATTTGCTTCACTCATATCAACATGATCTCGCTAGGATGCTACAAGAATCAATGCTCTCATTTGAATCCATGACATCCATTTTGGTACTAGTGACTAATAATTACTTAAGTGTTTGTTATTATTTTGTAATGTTTTTCAAAAGTTTTAATTTGGTTTGACTTTTTCATTGATGTGGGCTTGAATTTTTAAACAAGCTAAATAGAAGATGACTGAAATTAAAACTCATGAGTTGATCTCGTCATACTAAGGGTGCTGAGATGTGCTGGGAGCACAACATAGTATCGAAAATTATTCTGTTTCAGACTAAAATTTTGGCACAAAATACTATAGTTGTTCCTTTGTGCAATTTTCACTTGCCTACTTCTAATTCCATAGTTACATGGCCTTTGTCCTTTTTCTTGAGTGCTCAAAAACTTAAATGCTGGTATGTATGCTCAAAAACTTAAATGCTGGTATATATGCTACAGGCAAGCATGACAGCTGGAAAAATTATTGGAGCTTCTGTTGCAACCTGCATTTTCGCCTATGTATGCGATACACTAGTTTCAGATAAAAAGATTTTTGGAGGTCAGTTAGATCACACACCATAGTCCGTAGGTGGAGACTGGAGATTATCAATCGAAATTTAACAAAATGGACTTGCGTCATCTTTTTTGTTTTGAACCAGGTACAACCCCCAAAACAGTCTCAGACAAGAGATGGTGGGAGGAGACTGATAAGAAGTTCCAGGCATGGCCTCGTACCGCTGGACCACCCGTCGTCATGAATCCTATTAGCCGGCAGAACTTCATCGTCAAGTCGTCTGAGTCATAAAGAAGAGAAGCCATGAGTGACATTCTGCTGCCATTTTGATCTCCCATTTTTTCTGTTCTGTTTTAAGATTATTGCTTACTGGAGATGTCCGAATTGTAATAATTTCTCCAGATTGACTCCGGTTTATGTCCTTATCGATCCTTTTACTATGAAAACTATGAACATGGTGTCATCATTTAAGATTCCTCCGTTTCAGATTCATGGACTCAAAGATCAATTCTTGCTTTTCTTTGTCTTATGGCTAATCACACAAATTGTTTTTATCATGCTTGAACAGAATTGAAAGGTGCATCTATTCTATTTTTTTCCAGTCTTATTGAATTGAATTCTTTTTACTGGGATTTGATATAAATGTAAATTAAATGCTATTTATGTATTTTGATAATCCAGAGACATTCGTACCTTATGATTCTGATCCTCTTGCTCGTTCCCTATTGCACTACACCTGTAAGGGCAAGGCGGGATTTATTTATTTTTAATAATTCAGGTATTCAATTTTTACCATCCGATTAATTTTGAAAATGACCGATTCAATCTTACAGAAGTTTCTATCAATCATCAAAATAATGGAGGTAGACGATCTAACATTATAAATTTTTCAAACTCCTTATGTGTAGGTGTAATGTGGTCTGATTTAGATTTATTTAGAAAACTCGTTTCATCTTTTACCATCCCATGAAATTAGGTAGAAAATTAAAAGGTACTTTTAATTATCTACATTGTTAAAAAAGTATCGAACAAGTGGATGCAGATTGAGTGTCCTGATTTAGATTTATTTAGAAAACTAGTCTCATCTTTTACCATCGCGTGAAAATAGATAGAAAATAAAATTAAAAGATACTTTTAATTATCAAAAATCATTGAGTGAGTGGGTGTAATATAGTGGTAAAATATTTAGATGAAAATATTTATATGTGGTACCGTAGTAAAATATTAAAAGAAACAACGAAAAGGATTAATATTTAAATTAGATAAATATTTTGAAGATTAACTCTCAGTTTACATAAATACTTCAAGATTATTCAACAGATGAAAAAAATGATAATCTCAATAGCCAACATCTCTGGGAGTGGTCGATTCGGTCCCACGGAAGTTTCCCACCGACCACCAGGATAAATCGGGAAGCGCATACGACGGTCATTCCAGATGTCCAACATCATTTGATTGCGTTCTCCATTTGGAGGAAAATTTTTACAAATACGTCATAGCTGGGGATCGAATCGCGGGTCCCTAGATTACAACCCGGATGTCCTACCATTGCACCATTGTCCCGAGGACCAACAGATGAAATTAGTAATGGAAGTTGTCTATCTAATATTAAAATAGTACTCTATTAATAATTGGTACTCGAAATCTCACTTGCATTTCATTTTAAGACTAATTTGGTTATTATTATTTTTTGATAATTCAAGTTAGGACAGTTGGATCTTGATGGTTTAATATTGTAAAATTTTCAAACGTGAGATTTAAACTCTGATTGTGTAAGAAGTCTATCTTATCTTTTACTATCATACTATATTTTCGGGAGCATAATTAATTTTGATTAAAATTGATCACTTTAAAATTATTTTGATCAAAATTACACAACTATTTTATTTTGGAGATACAATTTTTTTAAGTACAATTAATTTTTTTGCTTAAAGTAGTTTTAACTAAAGAGGTACATTCATAATAAAACAAAGGACGCTTTTTTTATTTTCTTCTAATAAATAATACCTTTTGGGCATTCATATTGTAGGATGCATCTTGAGATAAAGCAAAACTTCGGGGTGCTTGTCGTAAATTATACTTCATTTTCCTATATTTTGTTAATAACACGACGTAGACAATTCCTCAGAGTATTTTATGAACGTGGCAAAAAATTAGGGCCAAAATGAAAGTTTATCTTGCTCGAGGCTTCTTCTCACCGGAGAAGACACTGAGCGGGGCGCCAGCACCGATTGCGATCTACTTCTGGATTCGCGGAGCTCATTCTGTGGATAAACTGTTTCTTCTTGAAATTAGAGTCAACTATACTGGATTTTGAGCAACTATGAACAAGAGTGCGAACCCTAGCTGGTAAAGGTAGAAGCAGCTGAAGAAAGGGGGTCTTTTTTGGTGCTTTTGACTCGAAAACAAGGTGGGTATCTTATCCTCAGCCATGAATTCACTAGATTTGTGTTCTTATTCCATTATTAGCCGCATGCTATGCATCTCTGTTTAACTATCACTAAGCAAAACCTAGATTGCTCTAGTAACATACAGATTTCGTAAACTTAAGGGAAATGGAGAAAATGTTGTTGAGGGAAAATAGAGGCAAAAACATGAAGAACAAGGTTTGTGTTCTTATTGATGAAGTCACAAGATTTCTGTTCTTATTCCATTATTAGCGACATTCTATGCATCTCTGTTTAACTATCACTAAGCAAAACCTAGATTGCTCAAGTAACATACAGATTTTGTAGCCACATTCTATGCATCTCTGTTTAACTATCACAAAGCAAGATCTAGATTGCTCTTTGTAACATACAGATTTCGTAAACTAAAGGGAAATGGAGAAGATGCTTGTTCTGGTTGAGAACTGCTTCTGGACACGTCACTGAACCTTCCTCGCCGTGGGAGCGAAACAGTAGCGGGAGCTGAGGGCGATGGGAACTTCAGGGTCTTCTGGAACTTCGTCGGAGCTAGCGGGGAACAGGAAAAGCTTCAGGGGCTCAGGGACCTGCGCACACAAAGAATGTCAGTGGGAAGGCCAGGGGGTGCCCTGGCGCGACCACTCCGACGCTAAAGTCAGGGACGGTGGGAGGAAGAAGATGAACAGTAAAAGAAGAGCTTGAGCAGAAGTTGAGAGAGGTCGAGAGAGTCCTACCTGCCGCAAGGAGTGGTCGTTTTAAGGAGGAGATGAGCGTGCATACCTGTCACGTCGTCATTTAAGGAACTTCCCATCATGATTAATGAGGTGGCAGGAACAATCGTGTTCCCTGTCCCATCGCCGGTAAAGTGTTATCTTGTCACCATCCGTGCAGGCAACGGAGAGATAGTCTTAATAAATGGGGGCGTGGGTTTGTCAGAGATCATGATGAGGTGTACCAGGGCACTGTAGGGCGCTTGGTCGATACGGCGTGCTATCGGACACATGAGGCGAGGCTTTCAGCATAAAAGTGCTTCACGGCCTAAGTGAAGAAGGAAGGGTCACGTGGCCGATTCGGCCAGAGGTTGGCCGAATGGGCCATTCGGCTGATGAGCGATTCGGTGAGGACATGCCCGAATGGGCGATTTGGATAGGAGTCAGCCGAATAGGTGATTCGGCTAAAGGACCGCCGAATGGACGATTCGGATAGGAGTCAGCCGAATAGGTGATTCGGTTAAAGGACCGCCGAATGGGCGATTCGGCCAAGCGATGGCCGCGTGTGGTGATTCGGCCAGTTCATAGCCGAATGGGCGATTCAGCCAAGCGATGGCCGCGTGGGGCGATTCGGCCAGTAGATAGCCGAATGGGTATACTTCGATATTAAGTGACTTGACCAATCAAGTTTACAGATTCGGCTGGCTGGGTCCGTGGGATGGGACTAGATTTGGACTCGAGTCTGGCCAAGGGCCTCTCAGATTATCCCCGTAACAATGCTGTTGCGGGAAAATAGAGGCAAAAATATGAAGAACAAGGTTTGTGTTCTTATTAACGAATTCACAAGATTTCTGTTCTTATTCCATTATTAGCTACATTCTATGCATCTCTGTTTAACTATCACAAAGCAAGATCTAGATTGCTCCAGTAACATACAGATTTCGTAAATTTATGTGAAATGGAATTGTTTAGGGGAAATGGATTCAATCTGATTTGATGGCAATCAATGGGATGTGGAGCTGCAACCTGACTCAACTGTACTACCATTTGACTGGAAGAAATGGAGTTGGCAAGAGATGTGTGTCCAGAACCTCACAGAGACAAAGATGCCCACCTTCCACCTGGTTTTTGCTTGCCCTTTGAGATCAAACGGCACTATTTCTCGCCTCAATGCCTTGTCCATGGCCTCCATGGCACCCTGGTCCAGTGGTATTGGTGACGATTGAAAGTGATAATTGAGTGGGCGGGAGCTGTTCTTAGGAACCTCGAGTGAGTTGGACTTCAGCACTGCAACATCAATGCCATGGAACTGGAGACGGAAGCTCAGGGCGGAGAAGCTGGTGTGGGCCTTGTTGTTATCATTCACTGCCTCCAAATTTAGGGTTATCTCTATCTCGAGCAACCCTAATTGATCATAGGTGAGCTGGTCGAGATGTGCATAGGCCACCCTGATGAAGGGCATCTTGGGTTGGTAGACCATGTACACTACGAACACCGCTATGCCTGCGATGATAACAGCTATAGTAAGGATGGCACACAGAACTGCAAGTGTCCAGATCAAGAAATGGGTCTGCTGGCCCTCCTTGGTAAGCCGTGGTCGCATTATGAGCCGTGATCAACAGCATTGGGGAGAAGAAATGCTGCGACCGCGATTTGTGTTCTTATGATGTTTGTTACCTATGGTATGAGGTCAGTTGGTGGCTTCATCCCTGTGCTGGGGTTCTTGTCCAAGGCAATGTGGAAAGTTTGGTATCTTCTTTGCCGAGTAATAGGTTTTCTTGCTAAATGTGATCTTTTAAGACATTGATTGCTTTCTTGTTTCCCCAAGAACAATACCATGCTTGCCTTGTGCATCTCTCAACTTGTTGAGTTAGCCAAAAGCAACCATTATAGCTTTAAATAGTCCCTTGCGAAGTGTTTGTTTATTAAGCATGATCGAGGAATCGATACGGCTAATATATATTCTCTCATCATAGTGTTCTAATCATTTTTGCAGGTGTTTGTGTTTTGCAACTAAGGCTTTGGCTTCCGAGCGGAGCATTGGTTACTGAAGATTCAATTCGAGTACATGCCAACCTAAAGATTACTTCATCGACAAGCTATGAATCTCAAACAAACATGTAAGCTTGCTTTCCCTCAACAATAGCAAATACCTCGTTCGCTATGGAAGCTACGAATGGTGTTATGTGCTTCATGCCGTTTTACCTCTTACCTCATAGTACTCTTTCGGTGAAGTTCATGTTCTATCGTAGAGTTTTGTGAAACTTCTGATCAGGGAAAAGTTATTCGACTGTTTGTCAAGAACATCACTGTGCACAATACATGGCCATGATCTTCAACAAAGTGAAAGGTGAGGCTTAAGCAAAGCTGAATAATCAATCGGTTGGCTTTGTATTTGTTTTATCATATTTCCATAATTTCTACATAGATGAATGTGGTTTGTAATTTATTCTGAAACCTTTTTCTTCTTGTCGTATAAGCATGGCAATGGATCGTAAGCTGTGATTGAATCAGGGCCTACGAGAGGAATTAGAAATTAATTTGGATGAAAATGATCTAGAATTATGATTATTTTAAAATTAAAATGGATATAATATTCTCTATCTTTTTTAATTTGATTTGTTAAAAAATAAGGATATTACTGGCTATTTTCCATGGGAGGCAAGAATCAAAACTGAATATTGGTTAAATGGATACCCTCCCTGATCAACTTGGTCTCGACTCGCCAAGGTAGAGCAAGTTCATTGAATAATGAACCTTGCTACATTAAAAGGAAATAAAAATAAAAAACGTTGAGAAAAAATGTACTTTACGAAAAAATTAACAAAGAAAAATACGCAACAGATGAGAACGAAAATATTTAAAGAAACAAAAGAGAGAACAAACTTAATAAAGCAGTGATAAAAGTTACAATAAAAAAACAAGAAATAGTGTTACATCAAAAAGAAATTAAAAAAAAAACTCAATAAAAAAAGTGCACAAAATTATATATATAAAAATAATTATTGTTGAGAGTGGGATTAGAACCCACGCCTTTTCGGACCAGAACCTTAATCTGGCGCCTTAGACCAACTCGGCCATCTCAACATACAATATAATATAATAAAAACACTAGGAAGAGTTTTTTCGTCTGCAGTGGTAACGGTGACACGAAGAGGGAACAGATTACAGAAAAAGAGTTTTTTTCGTCTGTAGTCAAGTTGAATCTCGAGTTTACAGCGTGGTTAGCTTGTCTCGCATCAAGTACAAGCTTTGTTTGGATTAGTTTGTCGTGCCAACTAATTAAACAAGAAAAAGAAAGTAAAAAAAATCATGAATATATATAACACACACACTTACATCAAAAAGAAAATAAAAAAACTCAATAAAAAAAAGGTGCACAAAATTATATATATAAAAATAATTAATGTTGAGAGTGGGATTTGAACCCACGCCCTTTCGGACCAGAACCTTAATCTGGCGGCTTAGACCAACTCGGCCATCTCAACAACTGAGATTTCATTATAAAAACAAATAAACAAATATAAGAGTTTTCTCGTCTGTCGTTAATCAACAAGGTGTAGTAGTAACGTTGACAAGAAGAGGGAACAGATTCAAGCTCTATCAGAAAAGGGATTGACATTTGGATGGTTTTAAAACTTGTAATGGAGCACAATCATGAACTGAAAGCCTTCTCCGCCGAGCAAGGCTCGATGTGGTTCGTTCACAAAGAGAGATTCTTGTCATCGCGAAAGCCCTTTCAGTTTCTCACAACCTTCAATCAAACGCTCAACACGCACACTGCCTTTTACAATGCAGTGCAGATTGAAAGTAGCAACTGCAGGATCAACATCTGACTCCATAGCTCAAATGGCTCACTGCTACTTCAGTGATGCTGTCCGAATTGAGACTATGTACACAAACAATGAGGAGTCGATTCCCATTGTCGTGTTATTTTCCGATGTGCACTGCTTGTTGATGAAGCTGAGGCAACACCGGCAATGCCGGACTTGTTTCCACAACCTCACCATCATCTGCAAGATGTGTAT
>JBBMKF010445773.1:0-13079 GCA_037834155.1 Curcuma caesia | reverse complement strand
AGTGGGGGTTAGTTGCATAGGCTAGTGGAGGACTTGGAGTCTTCAAAGTTAAATCATCTTGTCATAACCATCTATACGACTTCACTTGATTCAATCGATTTCCCACAAACGATGCCAAAGATAATATTGTGAAAATGAGTTGTTCAGTTAGATGTTGAGATAGCAATGGTGATGTGGTGGTTTGCTAATGAAGTGGCAGTTGAGGCAACAATGCAGTCTGACCTAATTAACTTGTCTAACTTGTACTTAGGGGAACAAACATTAGAGGGTGCCATAAGTTTCCAACGAGGCTCTCTTGATACACTAGGGTGTAGTGGAAGCAAAAGCAAAGAATAAAATTTGTGTGAGAGAAATTTTGAAATCGTAAATAGTAGACATGCCTTTATAGGTGAGAGAAAGGAGAGAAACCTAGATAAATCATGACTACCATCTCTAAAAAATATGACACATTCTATCATTTCAACTGTTTTAGTTGTTAGTCTTTTTAATTTTTGTCACCTCCCTTAATGTTAGTCGCTTGGCCATTAGTGACCATTGATTACAAAGGTGTGGATTATGAAAAGATAGTGTAAGGATCGTGGATCATATCTGATTACGACTTATAATTGCAAGAATGACTGTAGATAAGTTATAGGCAGAATAAGAAGCTCAAAGAGTTGATGTGGTAAAAAATGATAATACTTACCCTAAGTGCCCCTCAATGTCGGTTCCGTAGTAATTTAAAAGGAAATAACTCACGATGACTGAATAACTTCTTCAAATAAGGGAAATTTTATTATCCGGGAATTCGATTTTTACTTTCACGTGATAATTTAATACTTAAGTATCAACTCGAATATGTCTATAGAAACAAGAGCTCAGGGAGTTGAGCTCGGCATAAAAGAGGTCCTATGATTTACATGTACACGTAAATATTAACCTTGAGTAGGAAAGGATAGATATTACCTCCGAACTATGGTGGGACCGATATCTAAAAGTATCAAAAAAAATAAAAGCCTCGTATATCCATCCTATGGTAGCAAAAAAGGTGGAACCGCCACTCGTATATCCATCCTAGAATTGATTATGAAAACATCTTGATTAATAAATAAAAATAATTATCCGATCATAAAATTAAATACCTGAATTAACAAAATATGAACACGTGCATTACGTGTTCAACTCGATGTGTGCCAACTAGCAATTGACACGGAGGACCAACGCCGTCAATTATACCAAATACTACAGTTCAACCCCGTAGGATCCAGCCGCATCAATAAATTGCTGTCAGCGGTGGAATATTTGCAGACAAATATAACTAGGAATAAAGTGTGGCCGTTGAACTGTCTCTCTAGCTCGGTTATTAAAATGATAAAGGCATGCACCGACTGCATGATTGCCCACATGGCATGAGCAGGAGCATGATTAGGTTGAACGTTGATCGTTGAAATCCATTAAGAAGATATTCATAGTTGTTAAGATTGTAGACGCGTTAATTCCTGCTGGCTGGCTGGCATTAGGTTTAACTCGTCAGCGTGACGCGACGATTGGCAAAAGGGCGGCTTTGGTCAACCTTTCGACTTTCATTATTTTTCGTCTATTATTTAATTTAATTTAATTTTAATTTATCCTATGTAAAAGAAGGTCAAAGAGAAGTTAGGCTGGGATGATGCATCATCACCAGGTTGTCGATGCTAGAGATATGACCGAGGATGGTTATTCTAACTTGTGTGAGTATTAGAGCAATCAAATGGATCAACTTATAGTGGAACGGATCAATCTACTAAAAATCTATCATATAATGGGGCGAGACAGACTGACCCATCAACTTGGCAGATTGAGAAATCTCCAATCCAAGAGGGTTACAGCTTAGACAGGCCAACCCATGGACCTGTCAAAAAATAAAAAAAATTTAAAAATTTTAAATTTTGATTAAAATTTAAATTGATTAAGTTATTTTTTTTTATATTTGAATTGTGATTTACTACTAATTCATTAAATTTTTTATTTTAAATTTAAATTTTAAAATAAATAAATAAACTTTCTCAATTTACAGATCAATCCAAACTCAACACGAGCCAACCCACACAAGTCGTGAACCTAGCAGGTCAACCCATCTGAACCCTTCTTAAAATGAACTGATAAAATTTCAACTCAACCCGCCTAAATTATTTAGCGGGGCGGACCAACCTGACAGATTCAACCCAATTTGACGGCTATAGTAAGTACGATTGAGTAGGGTTCACATCCATCATGGATCTAGACCAACTAGAGTCAAACTAGTGTAGGCCCAGCCCAACACAATCTAGCCTTGATTTTTTTTTATAAAATATTTAATTTCTAAAATTATTAATAAGTTACAAAATAATTAATAAAAAATCTTTAAAATTAAAATAAATTATTAAGATTAATATTTTTAAATCTTATTTAAAACTTCCTCACGTAGCTGTTTTCAAATTTCCCATCAAGCCCCCAAGATTCACACATTTACTGTCTGAAAATTTATTGAGGAACCATGCAGTGATTATTGGTAGGGCAAATTGTTTTTGCCAATAGCCAATGACATCATGATAGCAACTAAGTTGGTTGTGATATAGCCCCCTTTAGTGCGCCCATGTTATATTATATGTGCTTCTCAAAATAAAGTGCATAAACTTAGGATGCAAGATCTCGTTCCTGTTAGTGCAATCATATTCTAAGTGGTTGAGTCTGATTATATTATTTTTATAGGCTTGAAAAAGATTTAAAGTCAGATTTATATTGTGTTACTCATAATGTGCGTCAAATGTGGAGATGTAAACTTATTGACATTGCAGATGCTACCAGGGAAGTTTAAATAGATTGAGATTGATTAAACATTTGGTAGATGCAGAAAGTTCAACAATCATGGTAGAAGTCTATGTGAATTGAGATTGATTGGACATTTCATAAATAATATCCTACAAGTGTTGGCAGATGAAAAGTCCAACAAAGATTTAACAAAATAGAAATCCAATAGTAGGTTTGAAAGTGAAAATATATCACCATATATTTGACATTGTGAGTCCAGCAAGGGTAATCAAATTGAATGTTTGATAATGAAAATTTAGACAACTCAATAATGCCCCGAGGGCATGGTTGAATTGATTAGTGCAGGTCAGACTTGCTGAAGTACTCTCCCCCGTAATGATCAACTGCAGCTTTTTGATTTACCTCCTTATAGATGATCGTGGGACCGACCGTGTATAACCATTGGGATGACAGATTTTACCTTTCACTAAGGAGTGACTGAATCAATCGAGGGTAGAAGTCCATGTGGATTGAGATCGATTGGACATTTGATAAATGATATTCCACAAGTGATTTGACAAAATGAAAATCCAATAGCATGTTTAAAAGTGAAAATATATGCATATCAAAGGTAACTAGATATTTGACATTGAGAGTCCACCAAGGGTAATCAAATTAAGTATTTGATAATGAAAATTTAGATAGATCAACAGTGACTGAATCTTTGATAATAATGATGTCCCATTAAATTGAGATCAATTGGATACTTAATAGATTTGGAAGATCTAAAAGCCAAGCTTCTTGATAGATAAGAAATCTTGATACATTTGGAGAAAAATTCCTGTAAATACGCCGTGAGAATCGAACCGTATGTGTCTGAGTGACAACCTAGATGTTCTACCGCGGCACCATTGCCTTGGGAACAAACTTACAAGTAAAAAGGTTGTATTTAGAGTGGAGTCAATTAGAAGACAGTTTAGTTGATTGATGCCTATTAATCAACCGAGTAGTCAACTTTGAATTCTTACGATCGAAAGGTTTTTGTTCCAAAAATAATCGACGAGTCCTTGGATCAGTAAACTGATAATTGATTAATCGATTAGGTAATTAAATAAATTAATATATATTCAAAATAGTTATACTATTGATAGGATCTTATCTACCAAAATCAACTAGAATAACACAGAGTCGACAACTGATGATGATTTGGCACGACCGAGGCAATGAGCTCAATGACTTGGAGGTCCATAGAAATCAGAGTTCCATCAAGTAACTGAGGGATAATAAGATGAGAACATTGAGGTAATGTTAAAGTAACTCATGAAGTTCGACTAAATTGGTAGTTTGATGGCTCAAAGTACCCCATAGAGATCGAAGAATGATGGTATAGAGCATTTAGTGGTAAGCATGGCTAGAAGCATGGAGGCGCAATATTGACGATAACTATAGAGAAGGCAAACCATATAGGAAGAATGTCAAGAATAACAAATGGAGCAAGCCGATGATTCGAATACATCTAAGATATGAAAAGCGTAATGAGAAATAAACTTGATGGCAAACTCAAAACGCATTAAGTTATGATAGTGAGCTATGAGAGTTAGGAGACCTATACACTTAGGTGAGATAGATCACAATTTAAACAAAACTCAAACATTAAAATAATCATAGTGAGATTTTAGTCGATTGAAATTGAGCCCAATTAAAGGATTGAGCTAACTAAGAAATAGACTCAAAGTGATCAACTAATAAATAAAATATTTATATTCATGTGTCAATTGATTTGGTAATCATTCAATAGAAATAAAAATTTCAAATCATGTTAAATCGACTATGATAGCAATTAGTATAATTGAAATGTTGTGTATTTTTTTATTCCACTACTTTTTTTTGTGCAACCTTACCAGACATTAGCAAGAGTAATTTAAGAATTCATTTGCAGGTGTAATTGCTATTCATCTCCCCCTCTCCCTCTAGCTTCCAATCATCCAATTCCCTAACAATGTCATACGCAAAAATATAGTCTGATCAAGAAACACCAACTACCAACGAGAAAATCTAGTGCAACCAACTTGACAATCTAAAACTAGAGATAACATAGGAAAATTAACAACCAAAAATTTTACAACAACGCAGCTCAAAATACTCAATATGGAATGGTGAACTAACTCTAGCCTAAGTGGTATCTTATAGGAAAAATTAACAACCAAGAATTTGATAAACTCAACTCAAAATACTCAATATGGAATGGTGAACTAAGTATAGCCTAAGTAGTATCTAATAGGATTAATATTCTAAAAGAATCAATGAACCAGAATACTATGTCAAACTCAATGATCAAGTGACTAGATGAGCTACTACAACACCTCAAAATTGGCTTAATTGTCGCCATCAATTGGTACAACTACCTTAATAACTTTACACTTGGTCCCCTTCATAGGCCTTAGGGAAGGTGTTCAGTTTACAGTCTCTTAAAAGAAACTCCACCAATTCACTTAGCTCCTAAGAAATGTTTTGACTCTGATATTACAATTCACCTTCCCACAAATTGAATAGCAAACTCCATATGGCAAACTAGCAGTCGTTCTTCTAACAGGCCAATTAAGTTCTCCTCGACTGTTTATTTCATTCTTTCCCACTACGGTTCATAGATCAAATGATTGGTAAATCACTAGGTAGTATAACTACGTATTAGTCCCCTTTATAAGCCTCATGGGAAGTGTCAAGCCCAAGTAGAATTTACACATTCTATGGCACATGTTTTGACTCCGATTTGGCAAACTCACCACTCGCATCAAATAGATACTGCATCCATATAATAAACTGGGGTTGATTCTCTTCCTAGCCAACAAGGGAATTATACCTACTTGTTAATCTCCTTTATAGCCAACAATGGGAAGAACTAGTTAACCTAGTGCCTCATTGCAAACTACGTTTTGAATCTGATTTGACAGAACTCCCAAAATAAGTCTCGCCTCCATGTGATAATCTAGTGTTGATCTCCAGATACACCGATTAAGCAACCCTCAATTGCCTATTTTGTTGTTACTTGTGTCATGATAAAATAATTGATAAATTAATATGTAAGTATACCCACATCAGGCAGTCAATGCAATCGATACAATGAAAATACCATGAATCAAATTCAATTGAAATTGCACTGGCACCTGAATGGTCTCAAACAGCCCCACTATGTTCAGCAGTTCAGTATGAAGGTCCCAAGATTGACGAATCTTGTAGCTAGGCAATGATTAAAACACGAGGAGTTCATATGCGTTGCGTATGTTCTACTCATCTTGTAATTTGCTCTTCTTTTTCTTCTTCTTTCCTTCTGTTCCATTCTGCACCTCAGCATCTTTAGCTAGCTCGTCATGTCTCTTTTTCTTTTTCTTAGTGTTTCCATTCTGTTCTATGTCATGACCATTCAACTCATCCGGGACAGCATTCTCTAGTTGTGCCTCCAACTTCTGCTTTTTCTTCTTCTTCTTCTTCTTATCAGTTTCTGCTTCTCCACCCGCAGCAACTTGGATTGGTTCGTCAACCGCCATGGGTTCTCCATCCTCATTCTCACCTTTAGATTTCTTCTTACTTTTTTTTACAGAAGCTTCATTCTGGTCTCCATCTGAATGCATACACATTATTAACAATTAAATCGACAACAAACCTTGTGCCACAAGTAAAAGTAAAATGGAACACCAGAATAGCAAATAATTTCTAAAGGATATAATAAAAATGGAATGGTTCTAAAACCTTCAAAGTCAAGATTGAAATTATTAGATGCATACAAAAAAAAAACTATGCCTCACTTTGTTTTCAATGTATAAAATAATTATTTTACAGAGTAAAGGATCCTTTTACAAAATTGAGCAAATGATTGACAGGGTGCAGAAAATTGCAATGAATTAATGGAGGTTACTCACCAGCATCCTGCTCGGCGACATTCAGTACACTTTCTATGGCATCTTTCATCACATCAACATTCTTCCGAGGCACAACACCTTTGTCATAGAAATCGAGTCTCTCCTCAACCTGCTCACGAAGCTTCTGTCCAAATACAGAAGTATTCACCTCTGGAAGGGCATACTTATGATAAGCCTAATGTATACCCAAATCTAACTGCAGGAGGCAATAATATGCACTCTGAAAAAAGACTTACCAGAGAAGCAGTCAATACGGGATGCGATAGAGCACTTGTTTGCAAGATAACGTGCTATACGACCCTTGTTCCGAGCAGATGCTCGGCCAATAAAGGAAGAATGAAAGATAAGTCCATATTTTGGAGTATTACCTTGAGTTTTAAGGGCCCTGTAGTAAGAAGGGAGAAATAAATAAATAAAGAATTCACAACAAGGGTGATAATAGAAAGACAATGTGAACCTGAAAAGGGCTTTCTCTGCGCCAAGTATCTGGAGTGTAGATGAAGGGCACTTGGCCAGATTGGAAAGACTCCCGGCATGAGATATCAAACGAGCCCCAACTACTTCACCGATAAGAGAAGCCAGATTAGGAGCAATATCATTCATTTTTGTAACAAGATACTCATAGAGCTTCTTCCGGTATTCAGAAAGATTAATAACCCTCTGAGCAAATTGCTGAACATTAATCAAGTCAATTGGAGATAGATCTTGTCCTGAAAAAGTAAAATTAAAAAGATAAGCCATAAAAATATCATGTGAATAAATAAAAAGACTTATTACCCATGGATGCTTTAGCTGCTTCTACAATTTCTTTGGCTTTCTCCTCATCTCCAACTAATTCTGATAATTCAGGAATATGATTCTCAGATAGGTCAGATTTATTCTCCACAAACTTTGCAATTTTGGCATACAGATAATTGTCATTGACAATCTTGGCTAACTCTGGAAAATGCCACGAGTACCACTCTCTGCAACAATGTGGAATTAAAAGCAAATTAGTAAACTCATGTAGATAGGAACATAAGGTAGCCAACTGCTGAAAAGTTCCTTGAAGGCTTGTGCCTCTATGTTTAAATTCAAAGAATGACCAAGGAAAGAAATGGGATAAAGAAGTTTTGATAATTAAAGTAACAAAATAACATTTCTATACGGATGGAGAAAAGTACATCTATAATTTATATACACGTACCAAAAACATCAGCAAAATAACTAATCAATTAGAAAAAAAACAATTTGGACTAAACAATCTATTTCAGCATTCCCTCTCAAAAAGAGCAGGGAAGATCACACTGGAGGCCTTGCCAAGAAGATACATGCCAAATGAGTGTAGCAGGGAAGAGGCATCTTAATCAGCAAGAGAGTTCATGAGGTAGCATCAAGTTGAATATAAGAACAAAGGTTTTGAGGCACGTGCAAAACTTATGGGGAAATTGTGAGCTTGGGTTCTATCAAGGTCACACTTGCAAGAGGTTCATGTAGCAGTTAGGGAGTAGGAACTTTGTAAAGGCTACATGGAGATCACTTGAAGTGGATGTCACAACAACATGAAAGATCTGCAAGATAAGGTGTCGCTGCATGAAGTGTATTGAGAATATAGTGGAGTAGAGAAGAATGGACAGGAAGTCGTGCCTCTATATCAGTGTTATAAAACGTGGGTTGGTTATTTCACCATAGGAGTTTCACAAATGAGGGATTGCCTTTTATATTGTATATATGATTCTCTAAATGTGATTTTGTAGCTAATGTAGTGTGAAAACTCAAATTTGGTATTTAAAAATGTAGCTCAAACTTACGATTCACATATGTTTTAACTCCAAATCAAATCAAGTCAACCACATGGATTTGTCTGAATAGATCATATTATAAAAATGTCTGTTCCCTATCAGCTTGAATACAATTAGAAATCATGAATTAGCATGTGACATGTTAAGTGATTCCTCTTTTGTCTTTGTTTATAATGTGATCTGTTTAGTTTTTAATCAATCAGATATATATATAATGTCTATATAGCCGACCCCACTTAGTGGGATAAGGCTTGGTTGTTGTTGTTGTTGTTGTTGTTGTATATATAATGTCTATAAATTTTGCTATACTTATCATCAATATAAACAAATTTTTACTATATTTTAATACGGCTCACATATATAGATGTATATTGCATACAGCATATTGACTATTGCAGAGTGTTGCCTAAACCATTTGCATATACTTTGGAATGTATACCACGTCAAATCCAATGCCTCCCCCTCAAATGGTAAATCCAGGAAAAGAAACCCAATTATTCAGTCACTTTGTTACCAAATTAGACAGTAATAAAATAATTTAATTGAATAGAATGAAAAATAAAAATGATGAAAGCCCATCCATATATATGGGATTTCAACATAATAAATAGTAGTATCCATAAAAACTAGGTCAAATCATGCCACAAGAGCAAATACCAAGTATATGTTTTTGATCACATAGCCATTAGAATCATTAATAATGATAGAAGCCAAGTAACCTCAATTTTGGAAGCAAAGACCAATATTTGAAGCTTAGGATGAAATACAGATACCCTTAAAGATCACATGTATGAAATACCAGGAATGGACAAACAACAAATACTTTTTTGTTAAAAAAATGAAAAAAAAAATCAGTAATACTGACAAAGAAGCAGTTCACTGAAGATAAAAATTGCAAAAATGAGACATTATTCAAAAATAATAAGGATTGAAACCAACACCTTTTGTTCAAAAATAAGGTGTAAAGATTAATTTCTGCAGAGAAAACAAAATCTGTATGGTTCAAACTTGCTCAATTCCCACACTGATCACACCTGGCTTTCATCTTCAGAAAGCTCACATGCTTAAGTTAGGTGATTAATCAATGGCAATACATACCAAGGCCTGCCAGGGGTAGCATTTTGAGTACCCTAGTCCCTAGACTAGGCATACAATATTACACAAGCATTTCCTTAAAATCTCAACATGAGATAATAAAACTGAAATTGCTGACTGTTCTTCCTAGTTGGTTACCATTCTAGTAATCCAACTTTAATTGGAATCATGGCCTAACTTAGGGTTAATAGGAGTAAAAAAAATGTCCATCGTCACCAAAAGAAACAAGCAGATTTTATAATGTTTCATATTTAGATCCCAGCATACACACCACCCCAACCTCATAAAAACATTGTTACTAAAATATCAAAGGTTCATGGTGTTAGATATTGATGTAAATCTACAACTACTAAAGATACAATGTCACCAAGATCGAAAAGGATAAAAAAACAAACCTGACTCTCATTGAGAATGAGTTAATATCCTTATCCAAGGTATCAAGGAGGAAAATGGCCTGGATGACCATGTTATCCACCCGATTAACATTGAATTTTACCTTGGCTCTGCTATAACTATGCCCCAGACCAAGCTGAGCCTTTTCTAAATCGGAAGGCTAGAACAAGAAAAAAAAACAATCAGATCAGATTCAACCACTCGTCCTACTGCAACAGGAACACATGTCAAAATCATAATCAAATTTTGACCTTCAAGTCTTTGATAAACCTATCAAAGTGCAACCGCACACCACGAAGGAGCTCGAGCACAAATTCGTTGCTCTGGCAAGGAATCTTAGTCACCTCGAATACTTGCGACCCAACCTTGGGCTCTGCGACACCAAGGCTGAACTTTGCCTTCTTACCGTCTTTCACTTTGGGAAGATTCATCTCCAAGAAATTCCTCAACTCCTCGGTCATAATCCCTATATTCACACGAAGACCACGAAAAATCACTAACACACATCATAGGAATCAGAGTCGAAGAGGACAGTGTTTGAATACGAGTCCAGGCCTTCAGATATGGCGTTGCACTGGTTGAGGGCGTCGAGCGCGGAGGAGAAGGGATGAAAAGAGGTGAGCTTGACGACCTTGCCGAAGCGAGTGAGGTCGAGAATGGAGTTGCGGACGGCCTCCGTGTTCTGGCCGATCTCGTCGAGACCGTAAGCGTGGAATAGCGAGTAGCCGGAGGCTGACTCGAAGAGGAGGTAGAGCGCCATGCAGAACGAGCGGATTAGGGCTCAAGGAGCGCCGGCGAGGAGAAGGCGTCAGCGAGTGGAGACTTCAGCAGGGGTTCGGGTTTTTAGAAGACGACGGGATTAGGGTTTTTGAAGATGATGGGTCGAGTCAGTTGATTTGAACTTGTATTTGAGTTAAAAGGCCTTTATTTGTCGTACGATTATCCAACTTTTTTTGAAATTTATTTGATAGGTAAAATATAAAATTGAATTGTACATCTCAAAATTAATTAATTCTTAAAAATTAAATATCTAATTATATTTTTAAAAAATAAAATTCTTTATTTAGAGGGTGTACTTATTTTTTAATGTACCATTTCGTATAATTTATTTTATTTGTCTCATTGGACTGCTAGTTATCAAGAATATTTAATTATGGATAGACTAATGCCCTATTTATTTTGAAGGATGGACAAAGGAGAGATGAAAGGATGATTATATGAGAATGAGTAGCTTTTTCTTATTTACTTGACCTTATATTAAAAAAAAGATGGATTCCAAATTCATTTATGGATTATTTTTTATTTATTCAAAATGGAGAAGAATTTTTTTTCTCATCAATTTTGAAAATCTTATGTTCCATCCCAATCTTCTTTATCCATGTGCCCAAACCCAATGACTCTTGGCCACCAACAAACTCGTCAATAATTCATATTAACTTTGTGATTATCAGGCCTAGTTGTAAGATTGTGTCGATTAGGCTAAGTCATGAGCTCACGACGACTAAGCAAGCCGCGAACTTATGACCCGATGAGTCTCTCCTTTTTGTTCTCCTCTTCTTCTTTCCCTTCCCACTACTAATCCTTTTCCTTCCTTTATCTATCCTTCTAATAAACAAAGCGTAAGAGAGTTAGAGTGTTCATTTGGTATAAATCTAAGACTTGTAGAATTGTCGAGCATTTTTATCCAAAAAAAATTAATGACCTTATAAAGTAAGGGAAAACAACATAGATAGACTTAATAAAACACTAAGAGTGTAATAATATTTGTTTGGCACAATTTCGAAACCTCTAGCATCATCAAGTATTTTTGGCCAAAAGTATTTGACAAATGATAATAAATTGGATATGATTAAGTCAACTGGTTGTTATTTTGATTAATTGTTAAGTACCTTTGACCAAAAGTATTTGACGATCCTATAAGATTCAAAGTCAGAAAAAAGAAATGGAATCAAGGAGATGTTCGTACAATCATGTCCTAAGTAGTCGTGTACAATCATATTATTTTGATGTTTGATAAAGGATTTAAATTAGGTTTGTTTGTGTTTTTAGTGTGTATGTGTTAAGTAATTCAATATTGGTGCAATTATGCCCTAATATATGTGCATGTGGTTTTGATGTTTGAGCAATGTTAAAGTTAAACATTGTTGTGTATCTTATATGGATGTCAAGTATGTAAGAACAAATAAACTAGACATGAGTTGCAAGTACAACAAAGAAAGTCCAAAAAATTCTTAGTAAAGAAAAGTCTAAGTAAACACTAGGTAAAGGAAGTTCCAACAGGTAGAAGATTAAAAGCTAGGTAAAAGAAGTTCCAACAAGTCGAGGATCGAGTGCAAAGAAAGCTTTGACAGATAAACAAGAACTGAACATCATACACAAGAAAGAAGTCCCAAAACAAGGAGTTTCTTAACAATTTACATCATGGGAAGTTGAGACTTGGACACCTTAGAGAATGAAGAAAAGCACCAATTCAAAGTGAAATCAATGGAAAGATTGTGTCGATCAACTAAATGAAAATAAGCCAATTGGAGATGAAATCAACTAAAGAAATCAACTGAAAATGCTTCTACTCGTCCCAAGTCGCCTTTAGCGCTTTCCTCTTTGCTTTTCGATCCTTCCATTGGTTCGGACAGTTTGCGATGAAATGACTCTTTCGACCGCAACTGTAGCACTTCAGTTCCGACTTTCCAGTGGTTGGAGGCTTTGATTTGTTAACCACCTTCTTGATTTCTGATCGGTGAATTCCGCGCTTGTTCCGGAACATCTTCCGGACGAGGTTCACCAACTCCGAGGTTACTTCGTCGTTAGCTTCGGAGTCCGACGATTCTGAATCTTCCGGAACTTTCTTCTTCTTCGAGTCGGTACCTGCAATTAGCGCTATACCTTTCTCCTGCACTTCCGTATTAGTTTGCTCGTGCAACTTGAATTCAGAAAATAAATCATCTAATTTTAATTTATTCAAATCCCTGGAAACTTTGTAAGCATCCACCATGCATGGATGCCCACAAGGTATTTCGGGGAAAGACTTTGAGAGCGTACCTTATTACGTCCCGATTGTCGATGCTTTATCCGATGGCATGCAGGTCGTTGAGGATGTCCTGGATCCTTGCGTGCAGTCCGCTTGCCGTTTCTCCTTCAAGCATCT
>JBBMKF010445762.1:0-13080 GCA_037834155.1 Curcuma caesia | reverse complement strand
TAAATATAGTTTCCATCTTTAGTTTATTTTATTTGTAACCCTAAGAAGAAATGTAATTCTCCTACCCAACTCATTTCAAACTCACTTTTCATTAATTCTACAAATTCTTTTAAGTATCTTGTATTAGTTGATCCAAATATTATGTCATCTACATAAATTTAGGCTACGAAGAAGTCTGTTTCTATGATTTTTACAAACAAGGATAGATCAATTTGTCCTTGTTGAAAGCCTTTTGATACTAAGTAGGTTGACAGTCTTTTATACCTTGCTCTAGGGGCTTGTTTAAGTCCATATAAGGCTTTCTTGAGTTTGAAGACATAATCAGGATGGTCTTTGTTTTCAAACCCTGATGGTTGTTCTATATAGACTTCTTCTTTTATAAACTAGTTCAAGAATGTGTACTTAACGTCTATCTGGTAGAGCTTGAATCCTTTATGAGTCGCATAGGCTAATAACATTTGGATATATTCGAATCTAGCTACGGGTGCATAAGTTTCATCGTAGTCTAATCCCTCAACTTGGTTGAACTCTCTGGCTACTAATCTAGCTTTGTTTCTCACTACCTCCCTTTTTTCATCTGTTTTATTTCTAAAAATCCATTTTGTTTCTATTATAGACTTATTTTCAGGTTTGGGAACTAGATCTCATACTTGATTTCTTTCGAATTGGGCTAGCTCTTCTTACATAGCTATGATCCAGTTAGAGTCTGCTAATGCTTCTTCTATTGTCTTAGGTTCAATTTTTGAAATGAGGGCTATTTGACTTAAATTCCTATAGGATGATCAAGTTCGGACTCCTAAGGTTGAATCGCCCAAAATTTGGTCAGTTGAGTGATTAACTCTTAGTCTTGGTGCCTGAGTGGTTTTAGGTTCATCTAGGTTTGGGTCAAACTTGTCTTCAGGATCAGAATCACTAGTATTGGTTTGTGTCTCTTCTTCTTCTTGTTGATTAGCATTATTAAGTTGAATATTAGGTTCATTATCTTGATTAGGTTCACTTATTAGGATATTTTCTTCATCAAATACAACATTAGTTGTTTCCTCAACTTTGAAGGATTCTTTATTGTATACTCTATAAGCTCTACTTGTTGTTGAATATCCTAGAAAGATTCCTGGACTTGTTTTAGATGTAAATTTTCCTAGGTAGTCTTTTGTATTTAAAATATGAACTTTACATCCAAATACTTTTAAGTAGTTTAAGTTAGGTATTTTATTATTAAATATTTCATATGCAGTTTTGTTGTGCTTCTTATTAATTAGGACTCTATTTTGAATATAACAAGATGTGCTTATTGCCTCAATCTAGAATTTATTGGTTAATTTGTATTCATTTAACATAGTCCTAGCAGCTTCTTGTAAAGTTCTATTTTTTCTTTCTACAATGTCATTTTGTTGTGGGGTTCTAAGACATGAAAATTCATGGTGGTATCCGTTATCTTGACAGAATTTAGTGAATTTTGCATTTTCAAATTCACCACTATTATCACTATGGATTCTTTTGATTTTCATATCTTTTTCATTTTTTAGTTATTTACATAAACTTGTAAATTTGTCAAATGTCTCGTCTTTAGTTTTTAAGAATTTTACTTAAGTAAATCTTGAGAAATCATCTATTATTACTAAGCAGTACTAGTTTTCGCTTAGTGACTTAGCCTCATGAGAATCAAGGAGGTCTAAGAGTTGAAGTTCAAGAATTTAATTGGTTTGATTTTGACTAGTTGTCTTATGTGTGGATTTGGTTTGTTTACTTTATTAACAAGAATTATAGATTTCATTTTCTAAGGTTATTAATTTAGGTAGGTCTTTTACTACTCCATTTTGACTTATCTTTGAAACAAGTCTAACATGAGTGTGACCAAATCTTCTGTACCACAACCTAGTTTCCTCTTGTTGTGTTAATAAACACTTGGTTGAGGAGATGGGTAGGTCAATATTGTAGATATTTTTATTCCTAATTCCTGTTAATTTGATTTCGAGGTTTTCTATGTTTTTAATTAAACATTTAGATTTTGTGAACCTAACTGTATAACCAGAGTCACATAACTATCTAATACTTAGTAAGTTAAACTGAAATTGATCAACCAAGAGCATCTTTTTAATGATAAAATTCGAATCTAATTCAATATTACCTGATCCAATTACCTTCAGTCTACCGTTGTTTCCGAAGGCAACGGATCCTAAGTCCTTGAATCTAAGTTTGGTGAACTTGGATCGATCTCCAGTTAAATGTTTGGGGCTATCTAACAATCATTGGTCCAGGTCCTTGTGTTCCTACATAAAGAAACACTTGGTTGGATTTTTGTAGATATCGGTTTAATAAAATTTAGAGTAAAATTTTGATGAAATTTAAGTAAAATTGTTTAAGTGAAACATCAATTTTAAAAATTATTTAAGTTAAAAAATTATTTTAAAATTTTTGTTTCAATTTAAAAAATTAATTTGAAAATTTGTTTAAGTTAAAAATTTGTTTAAAAAAATTAATTTGAAGATTGTTTTAAGTTAAAAAAATTAATTTAAAATTTTGTTTAAGTAAAAAACTTAATTTGAAAACTTGTTTAACTTAAAAATTTGTTTTAAAAAAATTAATTTAAACAATTATTTAAGTTAAATTGATTTGAAAAATTATTTAAGTGAAATTAATAGCAAGGGTGTGTGCCGACAGAGGAAGGTAGTGCTCGAGCTAGGGTTCCCTCGCATCCCTCCTTCTGCTTCTCTGACAGATTGCCAGCAGCAAGGAAGGCAGCGCTCTACACCTATATCAATTAATTGAAACTCTAACTCTAGTAACACCAAGGATGAGCTCATTCCTTGCCAAAAGATTTCATATCTCTCAAACTTCCTCATCTATCTAGTACATATCAATCTCGACTTACGAAGTCTTGAACCTTGTCCAGTATCAAATTGACTTCAATCTACTAGGACTTTTCGTGCCTAGAGACTTTTCATTTCAAAGACTTCGCCCATTGTCCAATATCTAACTAACATCAGCCAATCAAGATTTTCTCTTACCCGACCTCACCAGCAAGACTTCCACTCGCCCAGCCTCTTTGTCGAGAATTCCACATTTACCTAGAGTTCACTACTCAAGAATATAATCAACCTTGATCAATTTAGTCAACTTTGACCAAGTGTCGATTGCACTAACACAATTGATTAGTGTTGATCACTAATCGACTAGTACATTAACGACTAGTACATTAACTCTTAGTACTTCTAAAATCAAATTTGCCTATGTTGAAAACTACCCTTGCTCAGTACATTTTCTCAACATTCCACTCATCAAAAGTTATACCTATCTCAAAATCATCTTCCATCAAGTCCCACATCTTTTATATGCACCCAGCCTTCAGTTCCTTTTCATGTCATCCTTCATGTCTTTGCTTCAAAATCCAACTCCCCAATTCACTCTGATACTCCATATCCTATGATCAAATTTTTATCATGATCTAAAATTCTAGCAGTTCTAAGTCACTGCAACACGACAAGTCAACAACACTACACTTGCAGGATTTTGTCGATTCTCCACATATTAGTTGAATCAAGTTCAATAAGAAATTCGCTAGCTAATACAAACAACAAAAATAAATCTATTTTCTATAAAAAAAATTATTAAACTAAGTATCTGAATCTTGAATCCAATCCTGAAGATGAACAACCCGACCATCAAATAAATTCAAAAAATACAAGTGAATCCTAACATAGCACTCAACATCACAAATAGTTCAAACTCCATAGGTATTCGAAAATATCCAACATCAGATTCGGACTCTCGTTGCATGAGAATCATCTTTACTACTTACCAGCGCACCATGCTCCATAGGACTTTTATAATTTTTTTTTATATAACTCAAGTGCCCGATTTCATCCGATTAATCTTTCAGTGCCCTACTTTGGATTTCCTGGTTCCAAGGCTAAAGGGTCTAATGCAACTAATCGGATCATATAAATATTTACTCAACTCAGCACAGATCGGCAAAAGGTTCTCAAATGACTAGCTTAAGCAAAGGGGAAAAAAATTAAAGATCTTTTAGAAAATGAATTCGTATTTGTGAAGTGCCTGATAAACTAATACTAACCCCATCCTGTCAATTTTAAATTCAAATCAAAAATTTTCTGGGGAGCATTGAGAAATAATTGAAATGTTACGGTACTATACAGCTAAAAAAATAGTGGTAAATAAACAAGAAAAATGATCTTTGGTAGAAAAATACATCTAACCTATTTTGCACCCTTTAGCTTGTTGAGAAAATGGATCAGATTTTACACGAATCAACAAACCTATGAGAAACCAGGTGATTGATTCTTGTGCTGCTGGGTTTGTCGAGGAAGAAATTTTGAAGAAACGACATTGATTAATTATAACGGAAAATATTCAATTTCTACAAATAAAAACTAAAGACATGACACGGGTTGAGATGAAATCATAATAACAGGAGATGGTAGCTTTTACATGCAATCATCAAAATGCTCAGGATGAGCAGCAGGTGCTCTTCTGAGTTACAGGTTGTCCACGGATTTGTACTGTCGGTGGCCTCGCACTGTTGTCGGCTGGTTGGCTCGCCATCCTGCATCCAGTATTCACATCACAATACCAAATCATGCTCATATAACCAATAACAAAATCAATATGATATGATACCTGTTCTTGATGGCAGCAGTCATGGCCATGAAGGCCTGCTCCACATTGGTAGCATTTTTCGCACTAGTCTCCATGAAAGGGATACCGATCTCATCAGCAAATGCCTGTATTGGCAGGCAAAAAATGATTGTTGTCACAGTAAGAGCTAACTCAACTAAGGAGTTGACATGTCCAGTGGGAAGCTCTTTGAAAAACTGTAAAGTCTGCTTTGGTGGAAAGAAAACTGCAGATTATTGGTATCCTGTGACAAATTACCTTGGCTGTCTCGTAAGATACAACTTTATTTGTAGTAAGATCACTCTTGTTGCCCACCAGAAGCTTGTTCACATTATCACTCGCATATCTGTTAATCTCATTTAGCCAAGTCTTCACATTATTGAAGCTCTCCTGGTCTGTCACATCATACACCACCTACAAAAGTCAGCATCAGCAGCTGCTCTTCGATAAGATTAACACACACAACACAACATTTATTCACAGAGTTGATTTATTCACAATCAGTCTACTTACAATGATGCCATGGGCACCCCGGTAATAGCTGCTTGTAATTGTTCTGAAACGCTCTTGGCCAGCAGTATCCCACTGCAATAAAATGAAACAAATTTCAGAAACATTCATGTTACACTTTAGATCTGCATTCATATCAAATACTCAAATCAACATCCAAGTAGTATGGCAATCAACTGTGATGACATGATATCCACAAGCACTTTACAATAAAGCAAACAACTTCCATAAATAGGGTGCTATATTGTTTTGTTTTGTTTTGCAGAGGCTCATTTGACTTCTATTGGCATAAAACAATAAACAAAAATGAATCACAGCTAGAAGCAATCGCTAATAAAAACTCACAATTTGAAGTTTAATGGTCTTCCCATCCTGCTCGACTGTACGTATTTTCTGAAAGAATATTTCACTTACAATCAGTTAAAATCTTTCACTGATTTTGGGTATAAAGGAAAACAATCACTTACAAAATCAACTCCTATTGTACTGATGTAACTTTCCAGGTAGGAGTCATCCTACAAAAAAAGAAAGTAAGAAGGTTAGCAAGTTACACAGCATCTTCCTGCAGTAAAGATCCACTGCTGCTATGTTAGCAATTGCTAGGGCAAATGTTACACAATCTTTAATCACAACAGGTCATGTTCTGGCATGTTGAACAAACATAAATTTTCATAATTTCAATAAGAAAATAAGTAGACCTATTTTAAATTAAGGTTAATATTTTTGAATATGATACATTAAAAATATAAAAATAGAATCATTCAATCACATATATTTAGATTTTTTAAATTATTTTGAATGTGAAAATTTTAGTTCTTTTGTGTAAAATATAATTTAATATATATTTGTATCTGTCATCAGTATACAACTTTTAATTATATTTGAGTTTCAGATCAATACTTTTAATGGCGCATCAAAAAAATGCTTAATTTATATTGGTTAGTAAAAAAATAACTTAAAATGTAACTTTGATCCTGGATAACTTATTTATATAAATTTAGTTTCATTCAGTTGAATTCTATCATTAATAGAGTAATCTATAAATCAATCTCTACGTTTAATTTATATTTGAAAAATTAAAAGTGATTGTATTGTTTTTGGAGCATACCCAGAGGGTATAACATTTCTAGCCTCTGATGGGTATTGACCACTATTGATTTGAAAGTATAATTAACTACTGTTTACCATACATGCATGAGTATTCAAGACAAATTTAATACAACACATCAAATATTAATGACCAAAGCTTCATAATTTTGTAGGTCACCTATATCAGCGACGGTTATGGTTACAAAAATAAATCTTAAAAAGATATATAGGAATTAATGAAGGGTTACACAAATGAGAACTAGTAGATCATCAGCTAATATAGTTGCCAAAAAAGTCGAGTAGCAAACAGAAGGAATCACTTTCTCCATAGACACGACACCAAATTCTTTGCCGAGGGCATCACTAGTTGGGTATTGAATTTGTATTAAAGAGCAATCCAGTGCACGAAGCTCCTGCCAATGTGAGGTCCTAGGGAAGGATCGAACCACATTGGGTAATTGAATTTGTATAAATTGCTTAATTGATGGTTTTGCAAAGCTTTTAAAGAGTATCTGTATTTCAAAATTATATTGAAATGCAGTAATGAATAAGAAAATACAATAACCATTTTTGAACTTTTCCTAATCATTATGTTTTGATTAACGTTTCTTACCATTATTTATGTTACAATGTGCAGAAACAAGAAATGGATTTTTTTATCCTTTATTTGTTTACCCTCTTTTTTAAATTACAAGTATGTTTAATGTGAAGAAAGGAATCCTAGACAAAAATAATGTGGCAAAACCCAATGGTATTTTCCTCTGCTTCCTTTGACTAATGGTACTTTTACCTTTTTTCAATATTACTATGGTATGATTTGCAGAGTCATTTTCTTATGCAATAAAGTCCAAATCCAACCTTCAAAAAAATAAATTTATTTTTTCTATGGAATCTATTTTTCATTTATGTTTTTCTATAATTTTTAACAAATAAAATTTGAAGTTAAGCCTCTGTTTCCTTTCCTCCAAGCCATTGGACGAAAAATAAGTCACAAATATCTTCCTTTCTTATTGGTTATTTTTTCTATTCTCTTTCTTTTCCTAATTGTTTCCTTCCTTTATATGAAAGGTGTTATTGTTTCAAGAGATCAAATCATTTTGTTAACCCTCTGTTTCCTTTCCTCCAAGGAAGCCATTGGATGGAAAATAATTTGCAAATATCTTCGTTTCCTATTAGTTATTTTTTCAATTCTGTTTCTTTTCCTAATTGTTTCCTTCATTTATATGAAACATGTTATTGTTCTAAGAGACCAAATCATTTTGCTAACCTTCTGTTTCCTTTCCTCCAAAGAAACCATTGGATGAAAAATAATTCGCAAACATCTTCCTTTCCTATTAGTTATTTTTTCTATTCTCTTTCTTTTCTTGATTGTTTCATTCCTCCATATGAAACATGTTATTATTCTAAGAGACCAAATCATTTTGCTAACCTAATTAAATTATGGTAGGACTAGTTAACAAACAAAAAGGATACTCCACATAAAAAGATTAGATCTTTCTTCTATTACACAATTCAAAAATAAGAATAGACGATGATCAATGGAATCCCATGTCGATTTTGTGAAATACTCATTTGACATATTCGACTGAGGACTTGCAAACACATCATATGCTCAACTTGTACTAATGAATAACCAACCTACAATGGGGAGCAATATATAGTAATGCTATGAATTACCTACTATGGAATACTATTAACAATATCAACAAGAGTGTGTTCCCATGTTTCCAAGCATTTTAAGCTCCACAATTTTTATTATATATAATAAACTAACATAATGGATTGCACCCTGATGATTGATGAAGAATGTTATCTCAATAGCTTCTCCAGTCCAAGTGTAGCTGAAAACATCAGTGAAATATTATTCCAATTCTCATGGTAGCAAGAACACCTAAGAATAGCCATAATTCCAACTAAGACACCAATTCCTTCAGTGTTGATACTAGCAATATGCTGTTCTCCGTTCCTCCTAGCAGGCAGTGGCTATAGTCATGTGGTCTAAATTATCTCTGGAGTCGTCAGTTTATACTGACATTACTAACTACAACAGAGAGGTAGAGCAAAGAGGATATTCAAGGTGGAGGCAGGAGCTAGTGGTTGAGCACAATCCTAAGCAGATTTATCCTATTAACTTGTTGAGAACAAGAGGCCAAAAATTCACAAGAGTTAATACTTTTAAAGTAAAATGGCAAATAATAGGTGTAAAATCAATGAATAGGCAGCTCCAATTCTCCAAAGATGAGTACTTGACACCTCAAATTGCTAAAGCTTTTAGAAAAAGTGGAGGATAACTGACATGGAGGAGAAAAGGAAGGAGTGCAGAAGTTGAGATCATGAATGTTAGTTGTACTAAAATTTTGTTTTTTTTTTTGGGTCTAAGAATCTTGTTGGCTCTTGATAACCAATATTTTGGCATATAATGTTGCACTCATATTAGATATTGTTAATCCTCTCGTGTGTTTAAACTCATATTTATATTATATTTCATGAATAAAGATTTATTTTGAGCTTCATTTCAAATCCTTTCTAATTCATTGCATTATATCTAAAATATGAATGTACCTTGTTTTGTAGACATCAAAGGAGGGCTCAAATGCACAAAACAAAAGCCAACACAATCTGGCCGTGTCCCACTCTGCTCCTTGGAACCTCACCTCAATAGCCAACACGGCCTAGTCATGCCCCCTGGCACGACCGTGGCGCGGTGTGACGCTGATTCACTTAAGTAGCTAGTTAATCTTTTGGAAGCCATATTCCATTTTCCAAATCTGAAATTTCTTCCTCATCCTCTCCACCGCACGCCGCCCACGGAGGAGAATAGATGAAAGAGGATTCCCTCCATCATCTCATCCATTGCGTTCTACCGCCCAATCCATCTCCATCTCTAGTGACCATCTCCATCCACTGAAGAAAAGAGACAAAAGGGGATTCCCCCCATCTCCGACGGTCACCTCCATCATCCGACCTCACGAAGAGGAAAGGGGATTCCCTCCCTCACCGGAAGTCATCACCATCGCAACCTCCATCTACGAAGCAGAAGAGACACAAAGGGGATTCTCATCGTCTTCTCTATTCTCCGTCCACCTCATCTCAACTGTCGACAAGCCAGCTTCACTAGAGCTTTGGGATTCCTAACTCCATTGGTGGCTCTTGGGATTCTTGGGCTCGTTTCACATCATCTATTTGTAGAGGAGAGGAAGGCGTGGGGATTCCCTACTTCTCATCCACAAGCATCGTTCTGCATCATCCACCCTGATCAGAGGGAGAGCTCCATTATCTTTAGTGCTTAGCTTCATTTGTGCTTGCAACGTATTTAATTTAATTCCTCTTACACTCCTTACTTTTGTTAATGCATTTTAATTTCTGCAATGCTTGTTTCATTTGAATGTTTCAAATTTTGTTCTTCATTTGGAATGTAGGTTAGATAGATTAGGATGCTTTTCATTTGTTAGTCTTAGTATCGAATCCAACACAAACCTCCAATTAGAATATCAAGAACCTAAACCCCAATGACATTTTAATCTTGAGATTATCACTCGCCGTTACATTCCTTGAGAGACGATTCGAGGAGTATTAGCAGTATTTGATAATCTTAGGATTGTTCTTTGTTTTTCTAACAACTTCTAGTTAAATCTTATAATAGTTTATAGTTAATATGTAATAAAATATTATATTAGTTTACATGGAAACAACTTTGTGGGTTACCTATTATTATGATGATGTGCAAAACTATCATTGTAAATAGAAATTACTTTTACAGACAAACAAACAGTATAGTAAGCTAATAACAAATGTCTAAATGTCATTCGCAACAATTGTGTACTCCTTTCTCCAAATAATTATCATTTGCAAACATTACTAAATGAAAACAAAGGCCTCCTCAAAAGAAGATTATAGAAAATTACACAAAATTACAAAGATTCAAAAGCAAACTAAACAATTAAGACTTAAACTGGATATCATTTGTGAAACAACACTTATATACAAAACCAGAAAATCCCATTTCTCCAGATTTATAAAAGAGCAATGTATTAGGTGCCATAACTAGAATGAGAGCAGCATTTAAACTGGATAATCTTATATTTGACTTTACCTATAGGAGGATCATTCCCAATGTATAGAAGGCAAAAAGAAAGTCACAGAAAGAATATGAAACCTAACAATTAACGCAAGATCTGCTAATGCATCTGAAATATAGGCTATAGTAATAAACAACAAATTTTCAAGTTGCATCTTACCGCAAATCTTAGGAGCAAACAAGACTTTCCAACACCTGAATCTCCAATAAGCAAAAGTTTGAATAGATAGTCACTACAAAATGAAACATGTCATTGAGTTAGTTTACATCAAAGACATGGAATTATTAACTGTAAAATGAATTTGTAACTTGCATAACTTGATGCTGTTTCAACATAATCTGAACAAAAAATTCTAGTGTTTTTGCTTAGAGTTAGTCTCAACTCTCAAGATTCAGAAAATTAAGATCGGGCCAAAGTTTCCTTCTCAGAGTAAAATCAATCGGACGAAAAGTTTCCTTCTCAGCCTAAATTCCAACCCTAGTCCCTACCCGAACCTAAATAGACATGGATAGCTTTTGACCTGATCTGACTAACTTCCATATGCATAAAGAACAACTTTAGTGAAAATCAACCTAACAACTTTAGTGAAAATCAACCTAATTAGACCAATTTAAAACATTCATGAGAAAACAATCAACTTTGTCAGCTAACTTATGTCTTAATTTATAATGTAAACAGTTCTGAAGTGTGAACTGTGAATCCCATAGAAAACATAAGCCCAATTTTCAGCTCAGATTTGGGAAAAATTGCAACCAATTTTATTACCAGTTCTAACCTGTATCTTAAAAAGCCAAAAAAAAAAAAACAAACGTTTTCATTTAGTCAACTATTTTATGTGCCTGTGATGAAAGCATCAGTACACAGTGAGTTTAGTAGTTGTCCTTCGATAGTTTAAGTAGAAGCATTGGCCATGTTTCATGAACATATCATGCCAAAAAGCAATTTTCTTTATTATCAGAGCTCACCATAAAGGTGAACTGTAGAAACCATATAGAATCACTAATCAGTTCCAGATCAAAGCAACTAAACAAAGAGCTAGGTTTATGAAAAAGAACTGACCCTGGTGAACAAACTAACATTTAGAATCTATTGACAAAGAGGAAAAGGAAGGCGAAAGAACTTAGGCGGCCTTGGATAAATAATGTAAATTTGAAATTTCCACATTAAAAGCACAATGGAAAAAATGGATATAAAAAAATAAGATTTTTGCATAGTTCAGATGTATTCTTAAATCTTGCAACTACTATCATAAAACGAAATCCATATGTAGCAGCTCCCCAGGTTTCTGCTGAGGAAGCTTAATAAGGAGCAAACCCTAAATTCAAGGCATCTATTTAGGTGGATATATAATCTATCATGTTAAATGTTACTTTAGAAAAATCAATATTTTAAATAGTCCAGGACTACAAACAGGATTATACACCTTATTCCAGATTATCATGCTTAGAAAACAACTTAACCAATAGAATGAAGAATCAGCTCAAGTTCAGAAGCCATGTTATCAAAACATAAGATGACAAATGCTCTATTTACACTTGCATCTTATTATGAGGACCTGCACTAGGAAAAAGTATTGCCGATGATCCCAATTATAACAAGAGCCAAAGGACAATTTAATTGATCCTTTTAAGGAAAGGATTGGGCTGAAAAATAAACACATTGTACATGAATACATCCGCAACCATGGTTTGAAATCTCATACTGTGAATGAAATGTTCGAAACATATCGTTCTAGTAAATCACCGAAACTCGATATCATTCGGCACCAAAGTTCAAAATCATGAATCATGCCGTAGTTTTGATCTTTGACCGGAGAGATACTGTTCTAGTATTGTCCCAACTATACAAATTGAAGGACGAAGGAGATGAAGAAAAGGAATGAGGCATTATTTGTGCTGAGTCGTATCGAGTTTGGATAATTTATCAGAATAATATGTTTCAACCATAGTACAAGATTTAAAATCATACTTTGCACAAATAAGATCTCCTTCCTATATTTCATCTTCTTCTTCAATTTCAATCCATTATTGACATCATGCATCAAAATATCGACACAATATTGAAATAGTATTGTTTTAGTCAAAAACTGAAATTTCGGTACGACTAGAGATTTTGAACCTTGTCTGCAACTAACAATATCAAACAATCAATAAGTTTCCTTAATGTTTTAATTCCCCTTAACTAGCTTCCCACACTAGCAAACAAAAACAAGCTCAGCACAAATGTTTGGCATACACAGCCTAAAAACCCACAGATAAAGGATCGATGTCTCACGTGGTACTTTATAATTGGCAACCACTTCTCCACTAACAGCCTATAATACTTCAGGATAAAGACTAACTTGGTGTGGATATCTTTATTTTCCATGGTCCTGTACAAACCCCATAGATAAAGAAAAATGCATGTTACACATTGTGAAACTCCAGGGATTGCACTTGGGATTTTTCATATGCCAGGAAACTCAGTGCAGGATTGAAGCAAGCCAATATAGCATAAGCTGGATAATAAAAACTATCGGATACAATAGCTTAATAAACAATACACTCGATCACACCAAGAGTGGACAATTCAAACCTACATTTTAACCCTCTATCCAAAAAGATCATCAAATTTTAAAAAAAAATGCCAATGAAGTGCAAATCATGTGTGATCATAATGCAAATCAAGTGCAAATCATGTGTGATCATAATGCAATTAGCATATTCAAAGAAAGATTCCATAAGATTGCATGATCACTCATGTTTTATATCTATAGTTCAGAGTAAAG
>JBBMKF010445754.1:0-12789 GCA_037834155.1 Curcuma caesia | reverse complement strand
ACGTCCAGCATCCTTTCATTGTGATCCATTTGGAGAAAAATTTTTACAAATATATCGTAACTAACGATCAAACTGTCGATATCTGAGTAACAATCTGAATCACCTACTGCACCATGGCACGTTGTGGGCTTCTCCAGTACTTTGTGGTAGGTGATTGATTGTTCACAGCCATGATTATTGCTAAAGGTCAGAAATAATATAATAGACAAGACAAACATCAACAGACAATTGATTGTTCGCTGCCACGATTATTGCTGCCATGATTAGTGTGGTAGGTCAGAAATAATAATGGTGTTCTAAATTATGTAAATAATTTATGGGAATCCTTTCATGATGAATTTTCTATTGGAATCCTTTTATGTAAATAATTGATGGTAAATAATTATTGCGATGGATCCTGAATAAATCTGACATGCGGAGTGTTCTAAAATGTAAAATATTCGGGAATTAAATCTGACTACTGAAATGCTCAGGGATGTAAAATATTTGAGAATCAAGTTTGATGGGTATAAGACTGCTCGGGAATATAAGGTGTTCGAGAATCTGATATTTGAGCACTGAGTCTGAGTATTCTGTGAACATTAGGATCTGAGCATAAAACTGGGCCGGTCGAAAAAACAAAACTTATCACTTGAGAAATAGCCCGGGTACTATCACATTCTCCGTTTAAGTCGGACTGAGAAGCAAAGTAGAATAAAATCGTATGTGACAAATTTTGCTTTTAAATGTCACTTAGCTAACCTCCTCCTATTAAATCAGCCTTCCTATTCCGCATCACATGTCCCCTTTAAATCGGATTGATAGGTAAAGTTAAATGAAATATAACTAGATAAAATTAATAAGATAGAAAATAAGGAAAACTTCCATGTGAGTAAGATGTGAAGAAAAATGTGAGTAAGATGCTAAGAAAAGCATATCCATCTGGAGAGATAAGGCCCAAATGAGTAAAAACTCAGACTTCACTACTTGGAGTAGTATTGATATGATCACAAAAGTCCTCGGGACATAGCTAAATTGGTTACAATGAAACAAAGTTGCATAAGTGGACAAGGATTCGAATCTCAGCAAAATCGAGATAATGCCCTCCTCTGTCATGGTCAATTGCAGCTTCTCGATTTACCTCTTCATAGATGGTCGTGAGACCAACCGTATGAGGCCGCTAAGGTATCAGATTCCACCTTTTTACAGAAGAGATGTTCAGAGAAACCACTTGGAATAATAATTGTCGATGAATGATGTCAACCGTTTCTAAGAAAATAAATTACCTATTTTCGTCTAGAAGTAATATTGAAGGGATTAATAAGATAACATGTCCACCCCTAGCTAGAGAATATTGTTGAGTGAACTCAGAATATAAGAGGACAACCATTTCTCTGAGTAAAACCGACCTGAGTAGGTAACTAAGGAATATTGCGAAGAGACCCGACATCCTTACTCGGGGATATTATCAAAAGACGTCAATAGAATAAAAACACCATATCGCATTTGGAGATGTAATTTAAAGAATTCTGAAAAGTCCAGAAAAACAATTCCCATCTAAGATAATCCACAAAAGTTAAAAGGGTGTCTCTTTGATTAAAATTATTTGAAGCATTCGAAATGGCTTTAAACATATTTTGTTAGCTTGAAACATGACCATTATGGGCTATGTCGAATAATTAATTATAGATCTATAAATGAACTTCGATTTAATATATTGTACGTCTCATGGTTCAACATTGATCGAAGTTATAATTTTTCAAAGTTTAGGATTTAATATTCATACTGTAATAGTTACGAAATCCTAACTACTACAACTATGTAACAATTACAATTTTGTAGCTACTATAACTATACTTCCACGCAGTTGTAACAGCCACGATTTTGTAACTGTTATATAGTTATAGCAGTCGTAGCCGCTACAACGTGCATATTAAATCATGAACTTTGAGTGATCATAACTTTTGACTTAGATTGAACTATAGGATACACAATATATCAAATCGAAAGTCGTTCATAAAATTACCATTAGTTATGCGATATAGCCCGTAACAGTAGGTTTCATGCTAAAACGTCGTTTAAAGTCTTTTTAGAGACTCCAAACAATTTTAATTAACAAGGACACCCTTTTGACTTTTATCCAAAATTTTTAATTACTACAACTGTGTAGCAACTGCAAAACTTTAGCTGCTATAACTATATGCAATTTGTATTAGTATGATTTCGTAACTGCTATAGTATGTTCGATCAATTTAGGATTTAAATGAGAGATGAATTATATTAAAAAATTACTGTGTTATTTTATAAAAAGTTTTTTTTAATTAAAAAAATTAATATAATGTGCATTATTAACGGTAAAAAACAGAACGTCTTTTTTACTTTTGTCGGGAAAAAAATTATATTGAGGTACTTAGCAAGGAAGAGGTGAATGGTGTTGGTTGCGGTCCCCTTGCAGTACTATAATACGGAGGGTGTAGTAGCTCGTGGGTGAAGACGAAGCGGACAAAGGGGAACACGGCCCACCTAACGGAGAAGTTTACCGACAGGTGGTTGGAAGATCAACCTCTTACTTTCACTTTTTCTATAGAGCAATTTCCGTTGCAGGACAAAAACTATGGCTCTTCAACTAAGTTCTTTGTCATTACTTTTGATATTTATATGTTAAACCATGTTATTCGTAGAAACTATATTCTTATTTTTGTATTTCCTATTTAAAGTTCTTATCCGATTTTATAAAACTTATATCATTTAGGATTTATAAGTTCTTTCAATTGGTATCAGAACAAGGTTCAATTGAAAGAACTTGTAAATCCTAAATGGTATAAGTTCTATAAAATTGGATAAGAATTTCAAATAGAAAATAACAAGAATAAGGATATAGTTTCTACGAATGACATAGTTTAACATATAAATACCAAAAGTAATGACAAAGAACCTGGTTGAAGAGCCATCGTTTTTTGTCCTGCAACGGCAACTGCTCAATCCCTGTAGAAGAAAAAGAAGCGGAAGCAAAAGGTTGATCTTCCAAGGGAATTAGGATGACGGCACCGTAACTCTTTCGTCAATGAGAAACGAAATCCTCGAGAACCAAACCCTATATATATATAGTTGCCCAATTCATTATCAGCCTATAGATAATAATGGAATAAATTAACTTATTCTATATACTTAGTCTTTATCCGATAATATCGAATTAGATTAATAGATTCAATAAATTTAATGCATATCTAATAATATTGGAATAGATTAATGAATTCTATATATTTAATCCATATATAATAATCTGAAATCTGATAAATTTTAATTAGATCACTTAAATGGATTCCGTTCATACCCAAATACATAAATTATAATTAAATCCGAAATTAAATCTAACATGCACTCCTTCCCGTTGCCATCATGACGCATATGCTCTTTTACATTTCTCGGGTCAATTTTATTTTAAATTTAAATAAAAATTTAAAGGCCATTTTTTTTTGAATCGCCCCTCTTTGATTTTTTTTTTAATAAAAAAACGCTCCATTCCATCAAACTCCCTTATAAAATTATATAAGTACGCTCAATTGCCCTAGTTGATCGATTTTGATATTTTGATAAGTTGATTTTACATTTAATTCTTAAATTAGTTGATCAATTATGCGACAGGATAAGTTTACATTATAATAATTATGAAATTATAATTTTTTAACAATTACAATTACATGGCTCCTAAAATTTAAATATTTATTGATTAAAATAAATTTATTTTATAGCAATTATAATTTTATAATTATTAAATCATAAATATTAAATGAACAAATCGAGTTTAGACGATAACAATTACTATTTCATCTTAAGGTGAAATCCGTCATCCCAACGACTCCACACGATTGACTCCATGACCATTTGTGAGGAGGTAAATCGAGAAATTACAGTTGATCACGAAGTGAAAAGGTATTGTTTGGCTTCGCCAAGCTTGCCCTCGTTAGTATTATTATAATACTAATTATAATAGTTTGAATGTTGTTGAATATGTCAAGTCTGCCCACGTTTGTGCCCAATTTTATTTGCTGCGACTTTTGATTTTAAAAAAATGAAAGAGAGACGCCACGGTAATGACTCAAAAAACAAAAAATCTTTGATTTGTGCCCGATTTTATTTGCTGCGATTTCCATAGCCTCTGAAAGCCCAAGCCTTTTCTAAGAACAGGTGCCAAGAAATTGTTGGAGTTTAAAAAAAAAAAATCGTGTAGGCTCATGAAATCCAAGATGCTTCATAAGGACTTATAAGTCGTGTTCTTTAAATTAATCTAATTAATCCTAAACACATGTTTTCTTTTCTTTTAAAATCTGCATAACTTTGTGGCATTGAATCAGATATTTTGTCGACAGAAGTATCTGTTTCCGTGTTAAAATCTGCATAACTTTATCACATTTTAGGATCAAATCAATTATCTTTTAAATAAAATAATAAATATTTAAAATACGAGAAATATTAAAATCAAAAAATAAATTTCTTTATTTTTTTAAATAGTTTTCCTGATTTTAAATTTTTAGTCATGGCTTGTAGGTCACTTTCAATATGATAGATATGATAGAATTTCTAGTAATATTATTTGAGAATGAAAGCTATATCTACCAGTTAGTCAATTGATGCAATGGTGTGGAACCTCGCTTTAATATTCAGTTCTAAAAACAAATTATATACAAATTTATGTGTCATATGTTCATTTGCAATTCGTGATTAAATTGCCTATATGTGATGGCAAATGTGATATGCATCATTTTGTTGTAATTGAGCATACAAAAATAAATAAATAAAGTGTCTAAATACCAGAATAAAAGTGAAACAAAACAAGCAAAAGGCCACTAAGCAATATCATGCACAATAACCTCTCTGTCTTATTTACACTTCTTTTGTAAAAAAAATGAATTACAAAAAAAAACACACACACAACTGCAATGCTCGTTGGATATCAAAAGCCCAAGCAGAGATGGCATGTAGTATGATGAGCCACGAGCCCAATAGACTTGTCAACTCTGCATATTTGTTATATGCTAGTTACAGACAATGCAGTCTTAAACATGTCTCATATCATTTAGATAGCTAAATTTTGGCTTGCATTTTATTGTGACACAAGTTTAAATGATAGGGCATCACTCTGTAAACGAAGTCCCCCTCTCATCTTTGCACTTTCAAGCATTTGAACACGTTTTTGTTTTAATCTTTTACATGCCAGAGCAAACAGAAAGAAAAAGGAAAAAACTTCGATAAAGATAGCATGAGAATTGGCAGACAGTAAACAAGAAAGAATAAAGCTTTTAACAGTTCTATGGAAGATCCTTGGCACAAACATTCACTATATGAATCCAACCACAATGCCCAACAATCTTGATACCGAAACAAACATTAACACTCAAAGTTCACGCTTGTAAAGAATAAAGCTTGTGACAGTTCTATGGAAGATCCTTGGCACAAACATTCACTATATGAAATCCAACCACAATGCCCAACAATCTCGATACCGAAACAAACATTAACACTCAGAGTTCATGCTTGTAAACAATTACATCTACAAGTCCAATATAATGAACAACCAAAACAAAAAACAAAACAAACAAACAAAATGTGGCATGACATAAAAGTCAAAAGGTAACAATCACGTCATATTATTGCACCTTCCTATCTTTCATTTATCAGAAATACTTCTAAAATTCCATTCGGCCAACGCCAGCATGAATCTCAACTCTTCTGAAGATATCCCGCAACCACAGTTTACATCTCAAACAAACTCAATAAACAAACCTAATTGTTGTAAAATTAAAAGCAAAACCCAAATCAACAAAATCTTTAATGTAAAACTAAATTTATTTGGACCCCCTTGTTAGCTCTGTATGACTAACCGATCCATGTAATGTACCCATATATAATATATATAACTCACTATCTGCACCAGGTTCACTGAACAGTTGACTTGTGATGAGCTCAGAACTAGGAGAGAGAAAAAAATCTCTCAAGGTAGCAATCCCTGCATGACACAGCAACCAATGTGCAGTCATATTCAGGAATTTCCTTGCAAACCAAAACACCATATGTTGGAACTCTCACGCAGAATGGGAAACGAAAATATGTGTACATCTACATTGTAACTCTGTTGCAGTCTTGATAGGAACATATCTACCAGGGAAAATAAGCTGGCTAGCATCCATCTCTCTGCAGGAAGAGAATAGAATGTATTAGTGTATAATGGTACATGGGAAGCAGCACATCACATAGAGAAACTATTTGACAGAGAAACACCGCCAGACAAGATAAAACCTCTTTGTTTAACTTAGCGAAGCTTGTTTTATAGCAATGCAAGTGCACTTCATTTGTCGCTTGCATAGAAACACTAAATTGGTAAACTTATTGCTGCTTTTTACAAAAATCATTATCCACAGCGATTGGTACAGAAGCATTATGAGACAGAGTTTTTCTTTTCTTCATTTTTTTAAAGTTTAAATAACTGTCTAAAACAAAATTACATAAGTTTTTCAAGGCCATACTCTTAATCTGTCACATGCATAAGCTGGGCTACCATATTCCTATCTCTCGATGCAAGAGGAAATTCCCAGCAATAAAGGAGAAAATCCTTTTTTTACCACACTACAAATAACTAGATACAGATTAAACAAGCCCAAGGGGGTGGTTGATTGTAATTTTCAGGATAGTTTCCCTAAAATGTGTTGTATAATCATGTTGAATGCAACTTCAAGGTTAATTTCTAAGTTACACACTTCATAGTCCGGTAGACCTTTCTTTTGGCCGGTAGATAGAAGCTAATTAGAATTTGAGGAAAGAATGAATATGTGCCACCAACTTGAGAACTCCCATGGTTACTAGCTTCTATGAGTTGGAAATGAAGACATTCTAGATCTTTCCCCCTGAGCTGCAGAGAGCAGCACTCCACAACAGAGAAACACACAAGGGAAGTATAGCACATCGAACTAACTAGGAAGCAAAGCTAGACTTAATAACTTATCACGCACATTCCCGTGTTATAATTTTTGCCTTCTAGAACACACATGATTGGAGTTGGAGTAGGTATACAAGGGTCATAAATATTCAATTGCACTACCTGTACTGAGTGTTTTCTTTTCAGTTGTACAACAGCATAGTAGTTTGATATATGAATTCTGTGGATTATAGCATGCACATGATACCTTTTGGATCATATTTACTTCCAGATGTTTTGCTAAACAATTCAAAATTAAGTGATTCACAGGATCACATGGTAGACTGTACCTTCCTTTTAACATATAAGTTAGAAAGTTCAACCATTGAAATTGACAACTAAGAAAATTTAGTGATAAATATGCTAACTCCTTTTACCAGCAAACCTATGTCAACTAAATAAAGTGAGCTTTGAAAATTGCACAATTGATTAAATATGTTGTTTTCCATTTGCACTCTACTGGAATAAAAATCGAGCATCCTAGTTTTCTTCATTATTATTCGATTTTAATTACTTAAAAATATGGGTATATTGAAATTGATAAACCAAGTTAAACTGATTCATTAAAAAATATTACTTAAAAGCAATTAGAGCACCAATGATATTAAAAAGGAGGCATATTAGAGTAAAAAAACCAAGGTGTAGTTATATATAGTAATTGTGTTAGTACAAGTCCAATCTCCTAGTGGTTAACTAAGATATATTTATGAACTTGCTCGAAACCAACTTCAACCCCAAATGCTAGATGTCTTGAGAGCATTACTTGTAGTTTTGAAAAATATGGGTTAATTTCAATAGGATGTTATAAGAACCATTGCTCTAACATAATATTTATTTTATTATTAGCAAAATGTAATTATTAGTCAAGATTTATATTATATTTCTGTAATTTATTCTTCTAAATTTTAATTCGACTATCTTTCTAATTTTCATAGACTTATAGTTGAAATAAACAAGCAAGCCAAGTGGAGGAATATTTGAAATGAAACTATGGCACAGTACAAAACTATGGCACATAACCATATTTTAAACCTTGGGTGGAAACGAAAGTTATAGCTTCTTGGGAATATTTGATTTTATGAGTTGGAATCAATTGAAAATTTGGTTTTTTCCCCCAATAAAAAAGGTCAAGATGAACCAAATGTCACTTTAAATGTAAAATGAGAAAAATTACAAAGTCATATAATGGATTCCTTAGTGAAAATAAGGAATAGTAAGTTGACCATGTGAGGCAATCAAACAGTAACATGCTAGAACACCCTTTTCATATCAACAAATAGTATGTACTCAATGGTTCACACATTGTTGGTAACATAGCATTATCCAACTTAATTATCGAGTTAGATTTCTTCTAGAAGATTGGGGCACATCAAAACCTTAGATAATATTTGATTTCAAATAGAAGAGTGTACTACTGTTTCTACTCAATCAACTTCTTTCTGCATCCCAGCTAGCAAACTTTTCAAACATGCAACAAGCAATTTGTTCCACCTATTTGGGGTCAATTACAAGAATCTTATCCCTCTACTGGGTTACATTAAGGTTATATCTCTCACAACACCTAGTCATTTAGATCACTGATAGCTACATTCTACTTTCTCTTCGTCCCTCAACACTCAGAACATCAACTCTAATTGTTTCAACTTGCCAAACTATGCTATTTAACAATTTTTAAGAATCCCAGACTATTTTTTTCCCAATATAACAATGTGTCCATATGCATAAAAAAAAGGAGAAAAAACATATCATCTTGTCTTTTGAGGTAAACCAATATTGTCAAGTTCTCCCCCAACTCCAACATATTTAGTGTTTGATTTCATGCCATGAAGATATCTTTTTCAAGGGCATGGAAGTATTCTAGAATTTGGCTTACAAAACCACTTGTCAAAACAATTAAAAGCCACTTGATTATCATCAATGGCATAGGTTGAGATAATAACAATCCTAGTAAAAAATTTAAAGCTAAACAAAGAAAGTAATATATGTAATTGATGAATATGTTACAAAGGAGCAGATATTTCAACATGAATTTAATATAGACATTTAGTAGATCTACAAAGAACTAATATAGTTAAACATTTAGAAATCATATGCTTCTTTTACATAAAATTAGATTCTATAGTCAATAGAGTTCAATCAGTGATTGGTGTAACAATAGAAAGAAATCAAATTGATTTAATTAATCTAAAATTCTCTAGTGATATTGCTGCCTTGCGACAGCGGAAGTATAAGACTTGATGATATTAATGCTTCTTTTGCATAATAAAGAAAGAAAATTTGAATGCCAAGAAGTTAAAAGGTTAAGATACCTCAATCTGTTTGCCTATTGTTAACATCATAACCACCGACATAATCTGCAAATTCTTTGCCTGAATCTGCATCTGAATTGCCAAGCCTGTAGCTAAATGAACCAGTACCATCAACATCTGATAATGAAGGTCGCCAAGTAGGGTCTCCATAAACTGAATTGCCACCATATAAATCTTCATAGCTTACTTCATATCCAGAATTTGAGGTAGTAAGATTAGTGTTGGCTAAAGGAGGAGAGACTCTTCTTTCAAAACTGTTGCCTCCCAAGGCAATATTATCAGTACCAATATAGCTCAGATCTCCACTGCCATAGCCTGAGCGGCTCCCCCCAAATTGAGATGAAATAGGAAGCGAACTACCCCAGTTCAAGCTACTGTTGCTTAAGCTACCAAGGCCACCAGTCCCAGATGCCATGGATGCACTTGCAGTTGCAGAATTTACAGGATAATTAAGGCCTGTGTTTCCCAGTAAAGTTCGAGCCATTGAACTAATAAGGGCGCTAGTATTTCGGTTAAAACCACTATATGGAATGGGACCATCATACCTATTTGAATTCCCACCGCTGTAAAAGGAGTTCAAGGCCCGCCCATAATCAAGAATGTTACCAACGTTTGTATTCCCTACAATACCTGAGCTCAAAGTTGGATTATAATCAAGTCCCATTCCAAATCCAGGTCCAAGTGAGGGGAGCCCGTTCCTCCCTGTAGATAGAGCTCCCAATCTACTATCCATCCTCATACCATAGCCACTTACTGAGCTTGGATTATACCCCTGTGCATACCCACTAAGAAAATTATTTCCTCTATTCACACCATAGTTAAATCCACCAGTCTGCAATCGTGTGCTGGGTCCAGGAGAAAGTTCCTTAGGCACAGCCCTCTTGGCCTCTACCTTCTTACCATTCAGATCATGGAAAGTATTGAGCAATACCTTATCCACAGCTTCCTCGGAATCAAACGTGATGAAGCCAAATCCTCTAGGTCTCTGTGTATTGTGGTCGTACATCACCACAACATCTGTTATTGTCCCAAACTGATCGAAATATTTCTTAAAGTCATTTTCTGTTATTGTTGACGGCAAACCCCCCACAAATATCTTCTTTGTACGGCCAGGGCTAAGAGAAGCATGGATGCTGTTGTTGCTTCTATTAACAACTTGCTGGTCGTCCCTAGGAACAGCTTTCTTGACATCCACCTAAGAATTAATCAAGAACATCCATTTGAGCTGAAGTCCAAGCTTAAAAGATGATAACGATAATGTAAAGCACATTAAATAGGAGTCTACTTACCACTCGGCCATCAATTGTATGCTTTTCCATCACCACTCTTTCAGCAACGGCAGGGTCAGAGAACACGACAAACCCGAAGCCGCGGGCGCGGCCCGTGTTCCGATCCTTCATTATGACGGCCTCCACCACCTCCCCGAACTTGCCGAAGTGCTCCCGGAGGCCATCCTCATTGGTGTCCCACGAGATTCCGCCGATGAAGAGCTTCCCCTGATCCATCCCCATGCGCCTTCCTGCAAATTAAGCACCACCCAACCGTCGTCGTCGTCATCGACATCATCCTCGTATCAAAATCCGAAATTAAATCAGGAAATCGAACCCGAAGGCATCAATGGGGATCAGATCCAATCTCGAACTACTGATCAACGCACAAAATCAAAACTTGGTCAACAAGTCATAACCACGTCAGCCGATCGGCGGGCAACCATTGCCCCGCCGTCCACCACAGATCCGACAAGAGAGCCACAAAGCATCGACAGAAGACGAAAAGTCACGAAAGAAAACGAAATCGATACCAATCGGATCGCGAGAACGCCCTTTGCATCGAAATCAATCAATCGGGGATGTTGCAGGTAGAATGGGGGACGGAGCGCCTTACCAATCCGAGACGGAGGGTATCAGATGCGGAGGCGATGCGGAGATCGGTTCCGGAGTTGTTAGATTTGGAAGAAGAGGAAGTGAAGGTCGAACGAGAAGGGTTCCTCTTCACCTCTCTCTCCTCTCTCTCTCTCTCCCCCTCTCTTTTCCTCTTCTCTTCCTTTTCTTCTTCGCCTCGTCTATTATTAAGTAACTCATATGAGATTGCCGTAACTATTTACCACTTCACGTCTTCTCTTTTCTCTGTTTTATCGTTTTTTCTTCAAACTAATTAATTAATTAATAAAAATAATAATAATAATAATAATAATAATTTTATTTTTTTGCATTATTGTTAAATTAACAGATATTCTCCTAAAAGCTAAAAAACTATTTATATAATTAAATGTTATCATAAACTTCAATTGGCATTTGATATAAAATAATATTTGAGCATGTACTTCAATTAAAACAAGTTGTTCAAATTCTAGTTAAATTTATCTTCGTACTTTTAAATAGTAAAAGGCTTGAAGGGGAGTTATCTTCTCTAAAGAGAGTTTTTTATGTTTAAAAAACACTATTGGTATTAAACGTGAGAGTTATTTTATTTTTCAACATTTAAATTAATGTTCCAAGATTTATAGATTTCTTGTGTATATTAATTTGTCTAATTTTAATTATATTTTTACTCATATATGGATAAGTTTAGTTTTGATAGTCACTATGTATATATAGTGTGCTTTAGTGAAGGTTATTTATCATTCATCCTAAAGACATTAAATTTAAATCAACAAATGTATAATTTGAGACAATTAAATTTCGTTCTCGAGACATGATTGAGTTGATTATTGTAGGACAAATTTATTACGGTGGGTAAGGGTCGAATCTCGATGAAGTTAAGATAATGTCCTCTCCCATAGTAGTCAATGGTAACTTTTCGATTTACCTCCTCATAGATGGTCGTAGGACCGACCGCTTGGATGGTGAATTTTATCTTTTGCTATAGAGACACTAAATTTCATTATATTAGCTAATATAGGAGACTCAATTTCTATTTTTGATAAATATAGTTATTTGGTAGAGGAAAGAACAATGATTGAGATATGAGAAAAAAATAATTAATAATATCAAACTATGTTTTATTGATATAATATTTCACATAATAGCCAATACCATCAAAAAGAAAAATGATTTCATCCTTGTATTGCATACTATATATGATCCCTTCTACAATTCTGTTTCATCGTAACTAATGTTAGGTTGCAAGGGTACAAATATAGTCCCACATATAAAACACATGAAAAAGATCATGAGGTTAAAAGGATGGAAAATATCTCCATTGGTATGAGACCTTTTGGGGAGAGCCCAAGAACAAAACCATGAAAGCTTAGGCCCAAAGTGGACAATATCATACCATTATGAAGATATTTTGATTCTATCGATACTAACAAGTGGTATCAGAGCGAGATCGATCTCGCTCTTCACCGGACTAACCGCCGGATGAGTCATGATCCAGATCTAACCATGTGGTTTGAAACTTAAACAAAGGAAGTGGGTGCTCCCGTGTCTGAATCAAGAGGACCAGACACCAGGTGAAAAGTCCTAGTAGGTTGGGTGGACCGCGGGGCAACAAAGTCCTAGTTGCGACTATGTGGGAAGTCCTAGT